>WAAB01006082.1:149585-217392 GCA_013389865.1 Piaya cayana
ACCGATGCTCCGCAGGGAACCGTCTCGTTGGCCAAAAACTGGAGCTGATCCAGCCCCACCAGCTTGTTTAGACTGGGTGGCATCACTGCCGTCCCCTACGGGGTGCAGCAGGAGCTGGGGATGGTGATGGGGGTCCTGTGGATGCTCAGCCACTCGTGGGAGCACTTGGTGCCCCATCCCCTCGCTGTGTGGTTTGTTCATGAGTGGGAGCACTTGGTGCCCCATCCTCTTGCTGTGTGGTTTGTTCACGAGTGGAAGCACTTGGTGCCCCATCCCCTTGCTGTGTGGTTTCTTCATGAGTGGAAATACTTGGTGCCCAATCCCCTTGCTGTGTGGTTTGTTCACGAGTGGAAGCACTTGGTGCCCCATCCCCTCGCTGTGTGGTTTCTTCATGAGTGGAAATACTTGGTGCCCCATCCCCTTGCTGTGTGGTTTGCTCATGAGTGGAAGCACTTGGTACCCTACCCTCTCCCTGTTTTTTATTCATGGGTGGGAGCCCTTGGTGCCCCATCCCCTCGTTGTGTGGTTTGTTCAGGGGTGGCTTTTTTCTCCTCCTCCTCCTTTGGCTGTGTGCGGTTGTGGGCACATACACATGTGCTTGTGGAGAGGGGCACTCAAGTTGCCAAGGAGCAGTGTAACATTACTTTTGGTGCCCAGAGAGGCTTTTCCCTTAATTTCTGGGCCCTCTCCTCATTTCTGTTGGGGATGATGTAATAAGCGCTCGGTATCTATGCGGTGTCCTGCTCCTGTGGTGTTAGATAAGAACGAGGATCCCAGAGCAGAGGGAGCATCCACCGTCTGTTTGAATAGACGGGTCTTAATGAATCTTTCAAAATCAACAAATGGATGTGTCTGAGGAGTTTGGCCCCAAACACCTATTGATGCCGCCGCTGGCAACCGAAAGACTCCCAAAGAGAGTCCTGCCTGTCACCCAGGTGCCTAGTTATAGCCTGGATGTGTTCAGCCCCACCTCGTTTTATTTCAGATGTAATTTCAATCACCAGATTTAATACATGATTTGCAGTGATTGCCTCCTAATTTCCCCACTTGAGCAGCAAAAGAATGCATTAAGGAAGGCTGAGCTGCTGTGCTGTGCTGGTGTCCTGAGTGTGAGCTGTTTCTCCTGTTACTCACCAGCAGCTCAGACCTTTTCCACCCACCAAGTTTTACTGCTTTCCATGTAGCAGCTGCCTCCCCCTTAGTACACGCCGCACCGTGTCATGCTAATTCACTGGGTGCCTCGCAAGCTTGTCTTGGCTCTTGGTGGCTTTAGAGTGTGCTGAAAGTCGTCGGGATACAGACGGGCTCCGTCAGGAAATTAGAGCGGGACAAGCTCAGCGGTGGGAACAGCTCGCTGAGATCTGGCTGGGCTGGCGTGTCGGGAACTCCAGGAGGAGAGCTGTGCGATCCTGTCTGACTCGATGTGCTTGCTGGACTACACAAAGATCTCCTCATTGCCTGGGAAATCAAATTTCCCCATTATTCGGCTGTAAAATACCTGTTCAAGGCTGTGATTGGCAACGGACTGGATCGCCCAGGTTGCTTACATCACGTAGGCAGCTGCCACCGAAATGACACACTTGATTGAAGGCCAAAAGAACCATATACGTAACTGCCTGTGATTAAGCTCCATATGATGCCTCAGAGCAAGTAAAAACCCCTCCTTCATCTCATCTTGTTTGTAACGAGACAACCATTGCAGGGATATCGCTTGGGTCACGTTGTGGCTTTTGGGGGATGATTTTGTTTTGTTTTGGGCTTTTTTTTGCTTCTGGCTGTAAACTTCCATGACCTGCCACAATCTGCTGTTGCAACCTTGTGTGATGCCCCATGAAAGCCGGGTGCTGTAAGTGTGCTGGTAGCTGGGAATACAAATTTTACCAGGTAAGAACTCCCAATACTGTTTTTTTAACAAGGAATATTCCAGCTGGCTTCTTTTGGGGAGGGAGCGGGTCTTTGCATGCGTCCCTTCCCCACTGGCATGCTTGTATGGCAGTATGACTGCTTGTTTCTGGAAAGGATTTGACAAGGAAAGCTTCATCTTTTCAGTTTTCGGAATCTTTGTGGATGCTTAGCTGTTTCCTCGGAGCATGCACTGTACCTGTAGGTGAATCCTTTCTGCACTGCACCTGTAGATAAATCCTCTGCCCTGGCTCCGGTGAGGCAATTTGCGTATCTCCAGGCAGAATCCTGGTGGGGAGGGATGGGGAGGGTGGTGGACCAGGGCCAGACGCTGCCCTGGGTGAAACTTCCAGGTAGTATAAGGACCACAGGGGTCTCCTTGGGGAGGGCTCTGTCCTGCAGGAGCAGGTTCTGTGCTCTTTGGAATAGCGTAGACCTTTTCTGATTCTCTCACTACCTTCCTTTAACTTTTCGGTGGGGCAGGATGAGGCTGGAGGCTCGATCCTGCGAACCGATGGATTTCCTCGGTGAACAAAAGCACTTTCCAAGCATCTCCCTGCAGTTGAATCCCAGGGCAAAACCTGTCTTGCTCAAAGAAAAAAAATATTCTTTTTGCATAAATGCTAATTTTAACAAAATCTCCTTCTTTTCCTGTCTTGGCTGCACGGGGAGACAGAGTTGTACCTCTGTACTCACACCCTTTCTGACTTAATTATTATGCAGTTTTTGTCCAGTCATAATGTTATTGAGGCTTGTGCTGATGCAGCTCATGCCCTCCATATAATTATATGTGGGTATATATATAAATACAGATGGGTATATAAACAATGTTTTTGTGGCCACCTGTCCAGGCTTTCCTTGAACAGACTAAATCCCAGCCAAGTCTCGGTGCATTTAAATGGTTGGTCCCGTGCACCTCTCTCAGCCTCCAGCAAACCTTCCTCTGTAAGTTACATTGCAATATAAGTCCTCTTGTTTGATTCTTCTTTAAATGACCTAATTTCTAAGCAAAATCATTGCTTGACCAGGAGTTAAGGCAACAGCGCTCTGCATGTTTTATCTTCCAGAGTTATCGTAAACTGAACAAAATACCCGTGGAGAAAGTACTTGTATTAGAAACATCATTTTAGTTGATTTGTGCACATATAACTTTATTGATTCAGCATGAAATATGGCAGTGAATCTATTAAGAGATGTAAAATGGAACAGGTAAAGCCTTTTCAGAAAATGATGGGAACGTAGAATGCGTTTGAGAGCATTTATTTTAGTGAGGTGGATTGCTAAAGTAAACCCAAATGATTTTTTATGAGTCCTGTAAACAATACCAAGTCAGTTTTATTCAGTTTTATAGAGTCCATACCTGAAGATATATTAGTTAGCTCAGCTCCTACCTGGAGCAGATATGTATGGAGAAGCCTTGCAGGTCCGGGTAGTCTTTGATTGTATTTTTAACCTGCGAATGTGGTTAGTGTTAGAAGTGTAAGCAGGAAACTAAAGTAAATCCTGGGTATTATGCGGTAGTACTTGAGCTATCATGAAACGAGGGCAATAGAAACAAACTGTTTTATAGGTCTGCTTATAATTAAATGCAGTCTGCTTTGATAAAAACAGTAAAATGTGAAAATGTTTCTCAGAGTAAAGACATTAGGCAGTGGTAATTAAAGCCACAGTGCAGATACAGTCTGTTGAACCCGAAGTCCATGGGCAGGACATTTAAAATGTATAGAAATTCAGTGGGTGGTTCTAAAACTACCCACTCATTCCTTGAACTTCGTATCTGCTTGTGGAGGCTTACTGGGCATAATTGTGTATACATTTTTACAGCATGATAGAAGAAATCCTTAAACATCTGCACTGCATGCTGTCTTGAAATCTGTTCCTAGCTGAAGCTTTCAAGCAGCATATACCTCCCTTTCTCATACATTATCGACCCATTTAACCTGGCTCTAGGTTTTGGATCCACCTCGTGTATCTACAGCCCCCTGTGCTGGCATCCCAGAGGTTTTGGTGGATACCTGCTGGGTGCAGGTGTTGCACAGTGGGATGCTGAGGCATGGCAGCTGCTGTGTTTGACTATGAACCAGCAGTGGAGGGGTTGGTTTGGGGTGCTCTGAGCCATCCCTTTTCCTTACCCTCCCATATTTCCATCATGCTATCTTCTGAATGACTTTGGACATTTATAAATGCACCAAGGTTTCAAAATCTGTTTTGCCTTTTAAACAAGGTGTAAGCAGATACTGGGTTTGCCTGTGGTCACTTAGTGTGCTGGAGGATGCCTGTGTGGGACAACACAAGTGACAGCGTAGTGGGCACGTGTTCGTAGAGAGACTGTCTGTGTGCTGCGAGTTTCCTTGGGCTCTTTTTTTCCCTTGACGCCGGCATTTTAAACAATAACATGAGCAAGCCTAGGAAGCTGGAAGCTTGTTCAGTCGATGGAATGGCCACCGCTGATATCTTGTACAAATTCCAATTGGCTTAATTCCTCCCTAACCTAGATTCTTTTTGTGTTTGTACTCGCCTCCTGCCAGGGGCCTGATTCTGCAAAGAGGTCAGTAGGGCTGAAGGTGATGAGTAGCAGTGAGCCTGTGCTGGGATTGATCCACTTTAATGAGGTTTTTCTTCGTTGTCTTCTATTTGCAGGACCATAGATGTTTACACAGGTAGATTATAATTTTGAAGGGTTACCCAGTCCTGCAAAGCCTTAGGCAAACAGTGAAGTCAATAGCCCGTTGGCTTGGATGAGCACTGCTGATGCTTGCAACCTGTCCCAGTGAAGGTAACTGGAGTTTTGCCATCGCCTCCCATGCTCATTGCATTTCTGCTGCTAATTGCCAACCTCCTCTAAAGGTTTGAGGAAATGTCTGGAGGTCACCAAAGGTGTCACAATAATGTGCGTTTTGAGAAATGTTTATGGGTTCGTCCTTGCTCTTAGATGCTCTGCTCTGACCCCTTTTAAAAACTTTAAGTTTGAGATAAATTTTCCTCTCTACACTTCTTTTTTCTGCGTATTGGTGACCTCCGCCAGGGCAGCAATTCCCCACGGAGAGCTGTCGGTGCATCAACCATTATGCAAATGAGATTCCAAATAGCTGAACATCCCTGCCAGGTATTAAAGTTGGGAACAGCCAACCCAAAAGCAAACCTCAGGAAAAACAAGAAAATGAAGTCTCCGTAACTGTTTTTAATTATTCAGTCTCGCTGGATCTCCTTATGTTTCAAGAAGAAACATGCAAATCTCTCTGGGTCTAGCTTGTTTACAGAGTGCTCATGGGTTTAAAATACAGCCAGCATCAGATTTCTGTTGTACATTTCCTTCAAATAAATACTGAAATAAAAATAAGGATGCTGTAATTTGTGCCACCCCAAGAGCTAAATACTGTGCTCCAGCAGGAAACGATCATTTTGGTTTCTTGGAACAGCTTTACTATAATCTTCCAAAGACCAGTAGCTCACAAAGAAAGAAGCACAGACTTTCTCAAGGCAGCTCAGCTCTCTCTGATAGGATCTGGTTTCTTGTGAATTAAGATCTTGGACAACGAGGTGCTCCAGCATGTGCTGAGATCCTGCTGAGTCCAGCGAGTGCTTCAGCGCTTTGCAGCATCAGAGCACCAGGGTTTACCCCGGGTCCGTTCCTGCCGACCACTGTGCGTGTAGAGAGAGCATTGCAGGTTTGGGATCTGTCTATTTTCTCCTCCCGTAAGCAGCTAAATAGTATCGTGGTTGGTGTTAAACAGCTGCTCGGGGTGGACAGTGCACTGTTCTGTGGATGCCCTGGCCACCTTCTGCTACAAGTTCTGTGTGTCTCGAGGCAGCTGATAATTCCAGTTTTCTGCATGGATCAGTGCCATGAGCACAACAGTCTCTTAACCCTTTCTCACCTTAGCCTGTTCCTGGCTTAATAGCATTTAGTAATAACTAGTCTGGTGGTTCTGGAAACTTCTTTTTGGGACAGGGTATCATTTGGGTCAGTCGACCCTCTCCCAGGAAGCAAACTGGGATGCTCTCTTAAATCTGAATCCTCTTTTAATGCTGGACCACAGTGCGTGTGTGACAACACTTCCCTGAGCCCTGAATGTTTGCAGTGGGAAAATGCTTGGAGCGTATTTTGGTTTGACTCTTAGGCTATGATTCACCTCAATTTATATGAAAATTATTCCAGTTCTATGGTTGCCCTTGCCTCTTTAATTACCTTCTGGCTCATTTGATTACGTTGATGGCTCCAGTCCTCATAGCTCCTAGGAAACTTGCTGGAGGAACCATCAACTAATTATTTCAAAAAATGGCCCTCATCAGGTGTCCAAAAGTCTCCTTTAAAGAAGAGGCCTGGCATAAGTCACGTTGATTGAAAGTAATTAATTGTCCTGTTAAAAGCCCTAAATGTTTTGGCATTTCATGAATAATACATAATCAACCAACAGGCTATTTGGAGTTTGTTACTTTGTTAAATCTGCTGTAAAGATTGTCATTATTGATATATTTCATGTTTATAATTACTCATCTGTGACGCACTCGGTCTGTATGAATAATCCATTGTATATTGTTTTCTTAAATAGGAAGCTTGTTCTGTGGGCAGGGGGTGCCAGGAATCGCAGCTAATAATGTCTTCATGTCTGATTTCTGCTTGTGAAGTGAAGGCAACTGGACATGAGTAAATGAAAAAAAAAGCACACTCAGAAAACTATCCTCAAGACGCTCTTCATAAGCAAACAGTTGTGAGTGGAGGGGGAGATGGTTAAATAGAGCAGGGAAATGCGTTAGAAACGCATTACAGGGGGTTAAATATGCACAAGTGACATTTCTGTGCTGTTTTGACATTCTCTTAATCTCAACTAAAAACTCTGTGATCCTTTTTTCTTGCTGCCAACATGGACCTCATTACCCTTTGCCATCAGTTGGTCCTGTTTTACCTCTTGTGTTCTTCCACTTGGGAAAAAAAGAAGAGCCAAGTATGCCAGAAAATGAGAAATCTGATATTTTTGTATTTGAACAGCAAGGGCTGTTGAGGGGGTTGGTGTAATGGTCTGAGCAGATGCAGATGATGGGACGAAGCCTTTCTTGCAGCACTGACCTGAGATGTGTGCTCACCGAAATGCGTTGACGTTGTACCCTGTACCCCTGCAGCTGACGGCCAGGGGGAGGGCAGGAGGAGCCGCCGCTGTGTGCCAGCAGGGTAGGAAGAGGGAATCCTTGGGCATAGATGTGAGGTGTTTATTACTCCTTCTGGCAGTATTACCTGGGCAATTTTGTAGGGAAAAATGAAATGAAGGTGAGGTGGAAGGTGCCTGGGACTGTGCCGAGGGAGCTGACAGGTCTATCAGCTGCATGGGTTCTTAGCTCAGCACTGATGCTACTTGGCCTCTTGGGCTGTCTTCACAGACTCTCCTGATTTTTAAGGCCCAGGAGAAGTGTCAGAGCATCTCATCTGGGAAACAATATATCAGAAGCTATTAGATTTCACCCTGTTAACTCCAATAGGGAGCTCGGTATCTCGTGCTCGGCTAAAACGTGTCTTTCAGCAAGGCAGCTGGTCTCGTCTGGGAGGCAGCACCGTGTCACTCGTTCTGGTAGTTTGCTCCAGCAGATAATCCCCTTTGCTGTTAAAACCTCTTGCTTAATTTCCGGTTTGCATGTTTCTAGCCTTCAGCTTCCCACCTTGGAAACCCTTCACCTTGAGATTTTAGGGCTTTTAAGTAGTTCGTGTTGTTTTCTTCTCATAAATTTGTACCATGGATGGTGCACACTGTGGGTCCTGTTGTCTTGTGGAGGAGCTGAACCCACAGAAAGGAACAGGGGCTGGTACATGCGCCCTGCAGCCTCCCCAGGAATAAAAACCCTGTTTCCAAGCTGATCTTTTTCATGTTTCCAGGTGAATTATCAGAGGGAGGAAGAGAGGAAGGTTCAATGATCTGTGTTGCTTTCTTTGCATTTCTTTTTGGTTTTAGTATCAGCTCAGAACCTTTCAAAGACATCTGTGGTTTATACAAAGACAGAATGTTTTTACTAATCCTGGCTAAACTCCACCTCTGCCGCAAGAGATGGGGCAGCAGAAGTAGCAGAAAGTGGGAGAGGGCAACAGAGAAGCTTGGGATGCAAAAGCTGAGGGTGAGTTTGGGGGCTAGGAGTAGCTTGTGTGAATGGATGAAATGCTGGTGAGTTGGTTGTGATGGCTCTTTAATCATTCAAGTTTAAGCCTGTTTGGGAATGGAAAGGGGTGTTTATCCCCTTAGTACGTGACGTGCTTGCCCTGGAGATGCAGAGCTATCAGGTCATTGCAGTCCTCTCCTCCCAGCAGTTTAAGCTGAGGATCATACCCAGGCCATAGTTAAAAAAATAACAAACAACTATGTTTAAAACTGTCCCACTGTGTTCTCACATGTTCAGCTTTCAGAGAGAAATGTGTATATTTTATACTTGACCTGGCATCTACAGCTCTTCCTTTCTGCCACACAGAATTCAAAGGCAGCTGTGAAGCTTCAGTTCTTCAGCAATGTGATGTCTTTTGAAGTGACCTTCCTCTTCTTTTTAATTTCAAATTTTCTGGAGAAGGTGAGGAAAAAAAACAGCACAAAACCATCTGAAGTGTCTGTCGCTTTGTAATTCTCGAACCTGGAAGTTTGTTGCTCATGAAGTGCCTCTGTGGCTCTACATCCATTAGGCTTGTCACTCAGACCTTGTTTTCTACATTTCAGAGGACTTTCTTCCCACTTATGTACTTCAATGCTGAAAATGGTCTAAGATTTGCAAAGTCCTTTTACCTGTTGATCACCACAGGGAACTCATATTCCAGCCCAGCGTCTGTCAACAGGATCTCAGTTTTCTTGGTCGTTTTGTGGAAAAGGAATGTTTACATAGAATCATAGAATAGTTTGGGTTGGATGGGACCTTAAAGATTATCTAGTTCCAATTCCCTGCCATGGCCAAGGACTCCTTCTACTGAGTCAGTCTTCTCAAAGCCTCGTCCTACCTGGCCTTGAACACCTCCAGGGATGGGGCAGCTACACCTTCCCTGGGCAACCTGGGCCAATGCCTCACCACTCTCATGGTACAAAATCTCTTCCTAATATCTAAATCTACCCCCTTTCAGCTTAGAACCATTTTCCCTTGTCCTATCCCCGCACTCTCTGGTTAAGAGCCCCTCCAGCTTTCCTGGAGCCCTGAAAGGTCTGGAAGGTCACTATGAGGTCTCTTCAGAACCTGCTCTTCTCCAGGCTGAACAACGCCAACTCTCTCAGCTTGTCTTTGTACGGGAGGTGCTCCAGCCCTCGGATCATCTTTGTGGCCTCCTCTGGACTCTGTCTAAAGATCCATGTCCTTCCTGAGCTGAAGACTCGAGACCTGAATGCAGGACTCCACGTGAGGTCTCTTGAGAGCAGAGTAGATGGACAGAGTCCCCTCCCTCGCCCTGCTGGTATTTTCTTAGTCTTCTGCTGATAAATACTCATGTACAGCACACGTGTCACGTACGGTGTGGTAAGAACGAGAGCTTGTGTGGATATGGGGTCAGTTTTAGTCTGTACCTGTATCACCACCAGCCAATGCATAGTGAATCTTACACACGTGTATGTGCACTTTGGATCAAGGTCTTATGTTTGCGTTACACAGATCCTTGTAGAAGGTATAAAGTGAATCTGGATGGATTGATTCACTGAAAATATCCTGCAGTGAAGTGTGGGAATAGTGAATCTGTTTCTATTAAGCTGCCTTGCTTCCAGAAAGTGAGACTACTCCAGTTTTCCAGAAGTAAAATAAAAATCCCTTTCAGAGGAAGCTTTAGGGCTCACTTGCACTCACAGCCTAATGATTTTGCATTATAGTCCGAGGAAATTTGGCTTCCAAAAACAATCCGGTGCGTTTACTGCTCTGTGCAGGCTGCAGTGGCAGACAGGGAGCTGGGAGGCTCTTGTCTTTCTCTTCCTGCAATAGATCTGTTTATATATAGCCCAAATGTGCCTTTCCATGTCTTTTTGGGGATTTGGCTTTATTGATATCAATAGTTAGAAAACGCAAACTTCCTCAAAGATTTTTCTCTCTGGGAGAATCTATTTTAGGGCTTTCTTTTAAGGTTCCCTAGGCACCAGACCTTATATTTCTCAATCCCAAGGCACGCTTTGAAGACCCACTTATATTGATTTTGTAGCTACAGAAAAAGCCATCTGCCTGAGCATGCTTTCATCCCTGTGTCTCGCTGCACACCTGAGTTGAGACTGATTAAACAAGACTTCTGCATTTTATTGCAGCACCTTAACTCCTCACACCTTTTCACAGAGCTCTCGATGTGCTGCCTTTCCCTGCATCCGCAGAGCTCCTCCCAGTGCCAAAATGAGACGCTTTGGACCCTTCAGACTTACCTTGGGCTCATATTGCATTTGAGGTGCCAAGTATTTGCACAAAATAAATAAATAAATCTATTGTTTGTGACAGTGAATGCAGATGATAAGGGGCAAAGTGACTTTAGCGCTCTTCCTAGCAGAGGGATTTTGCCAAAGCCATGTGTCTGCAGCAAAATGCTTGTCTTCCTGTAACTATCTTGGCTACAGACAGAGACCTGAGGATTTAATCCAGCTCTGTCACTCCCGAGCCAGAGAGCATGGGCTAACGTGACCCTCTGCAGCTGCTGCCTCCTTGAGGGAGAGGGAAGGGACTCTGGAATGGGCAGCTATGAAGGGAAAACATACCAGAACAGCAAGAAAGACTTTTGGAGAGTTGGTTGTGCCCCGTGTCTGGTGTGTCATGCCCAGAGTATGGGGGATCAAGCTGCACAGGAATTTCTCAGGTGATGCTTAGGGCTTTATTCACTCTACTCTTTGCTTTGGATCCAGCTAGGTATTACACGGCCTTCTTGAAAAGATAACGGCAATCATTCAGCTCTAGGGAAAACGAGATAATTTTTTTTCAGAGGACACTGCTCTTATTTGCCTTAGATGTTATAATGGTGCTTTGCCCAAGGAGAAGGATCTTTAACACCGTTACTTCATTTGATGAATTTTTAAATGGTTTTAGAGTGAGCTGGGGGACTTCACAGCTACTGTTCCAGTTTCCCTACCATCTGCTTGCTTCATGGATTTTCTATGTATTCCTGTAAATTTTTTAGCCCCATTTCTGAAGAAAACGAAGCTTACGCTGTTGTACTGCATGTGTGTGCTTGTCCACACACGGATGTGTGTTTTCCCATCCTATCCGCTTGAGCCCTCTGCTCAACCTAAGCCAGACTTGTGGAAGAGATGAAGATCTGATGTAGAGCTGACGCTTCAGGACATGGTTTAGTAGGCATGGTGGTGCTGGGCTAACGGTTGGACTTGATGATCTTAGAGGTCTTTTCCAACCTTAATGATCCACCATCTTCCCTTATTTCCCCGCCAGCATTTTATCTGCCTGGTCCATTTGACACCCGTGAGGCAGCAGCTTGGGGACTTGTCAGCATCAAGGACAAGGTCTCATGCAACCTGGTGGGCTGCAGCCAGGCTCCACCAAATTACAGCTTAATAGAGAAGGCAAATGCACAATCCTGACCAGGTATAGCGCCCAGACAGTCCAAATGATGTGTGTTACCTGAAGCTGTAAAACCAGGACACACTCCCGAGCCTCATTTTATGCTGCACGTAGGAGAGAGGTTAGCAAGAAATGTTTTCCAAATTGGTAACTACCAGGGGAGATCCAGGATCAATACAAATTGATCCTGATTCCATCTCGTTGACTGATACTTCAGTTAAACCAGTTCAATAGTCGTGTGGATTTTCAATTGGTTTTGCAAGAAGCGTTTTTAAAAAACATATCACAAGAGCTAGTGAAGAATGCAAACTGGAACGAGCATAGACATGTGAGCATCGTGTAACTGTCTTTTTTTCCTGATGGCAAATTGCTTACGAACCTCTTATAAATTTTGCAAACATGGTTGTGCCGAAAGGATAAGAGCGAGGCTGGCAGCACTGCTGCCGGGCGTTACGGGGGATGTAACCTGCTGGGGAGCTTGGCACAGAGACTGAAACCTTGGCAAGGTACCATGGTAACATTTCCATGCACGTGTTTATGGGTTCTTTGAGGGCTTTTTGGTTAAATGTCAGTGTTTTCATGGCATTATTCAAGGAGATTTCATTGCTCCAAAATCCCACTATGCCTTTGAAAACTGATTTCAGTTTTCAAGTTGCTAAGTGGAAAATGTGCCTGTTTCGACTGCTGGGAGATGGACAGCAAAATTCACTGCTAGCTGCCTGCTCAGACATCTCTGGAAAACAAGACGAGCTTGGGGCATCTTCCCCCTTCCCATCCAGAGGAGGTGGGTGCACACTGCTGCAGGTTTAATATGGTGAGGTGCTCAGTGAGGGCATCGCTGTGGTGTGGGGCTGATCCCATCAGCACCGTTTTACTTATGGTTTGAGTTTCCCCAGGGTCTCAGCTGACCCTGGAGGGAGTCCTGGCCATTGGCAAACTTAAAGTTACCATGTTTCTAACACAATCATTTTGACTAAATCTAAAATGAGCCTGGGCTGATCTGACTGTGCAAGGACAGACCCCTTGTTCCTACACAGGCATCAGCTACCTACATGTTTCCATCAAGCTTTTGATATCTTTCAGCACAGGAGGCTTTGTGCAATGGGTGATTTGCTTTATGAACCATCCCACACCCCGCAATGCCCCTTTTTACTGTTTTCTACCCCTGTGCAGGGTCAGTTCTCACAGCAGGCTCCTGTCTGCAGGATTATGGGGGCTCCTGAAGTGCAGCTACGCATCCCTGTTGGACATCTGGTACCAGAGATGCTGCTGGTCTGGATTTGAACAATTCTTATTGAAACTGGAGGCAGGATGCTGAGGGCTGCTGAATTCCAACAGCACTGCAGGGTTTCTGTTGAATAATATTGCAATTTAAAAAAAAAATAATGTATCTAGGCAGTAGAATTAAATCCAGCATTTCTCACTCTGGGATATCATGGGTCTCACCCCAGTACCTAAATACATTACTGGATTCCAGGTGGAAGCTGATTTTAAGCACTTCAGCCCTCAGGGGGGATACATTGTGCTTGGTTTTTTTTAATGGTCATAGAAGCGAAGGCACAGACGGTGATTTCAAAAATGCTTTAGTGTGCCTAAATGCGTGGCTTGCGGATACTCCAACCCCAGGTGAGCTCATGGAGTGTGAGGAGCTGAGCTCCCTTTGTGCAGGGGCAGTTGAGTGCCGGCGTCAGCCCCCCTGGACTCTTTGCACGCTGCGTTTGCAGTGCAAGCTCACCCTGCTCTGCCTGAGCCTCGGCAGGTCTTAGATTTAAACCTCTGTTTAAGTTGGTAGGGTTTTAAAAATCGGTGTAATTGCTTTCACGTTGGGAGTGTGATTATTGAGACAAAATGTAGATCGATTGCTTTGCGAATGCTTTGCGGTAGGACTGGAAGTAAATAAAAATGGTGCAAAGGGCTGGAAGTGTCTCTCCAGCCCTGCTCGATGGGACCTAAAGCTGTGCCAAAGCTGGTATCGTTTGTGTCTCGTTGTGGGTAGGTAAAGTTCCATCTTTGTGCCGAGCAATGTGTCAAAGTGAGCAATATATTGGAATGAAAAACATTAATTGGCAAGTGCTGGGAAATTACAGATAGGCTTAATGAAAAAGAAAACCTTGTTTACGATTTCTAATGTGCTGCTGAAGAAACTGCCTCCCAAATAAAAATACTTAAAATTACGATTAGGATTTATTTACATAATTACTGCGAGAGAAATTCTAGGTGCGTGCTAAGCAGTGCAAGAGAAACCTCACGGCTTTTCTTCTTTTTGTTCCTGTGGCACGAGGTTGCTTTGCTCTCGGTGAGTCTATTAGAGGTTTTACTAACTCAGTGAGGCAAAAAGACATTTGTTACAGTATTAATGTATATATACATTTGTTTTATTGACTGTGGTAAGAACATATGGCTGAGTAAGAGCCAGATCATCCTTGTAATTGTAGTGTTGGCTGGAGAATGATTCAGTGGGTGGCACTTATCTCTTCATGGCAAAGCAAGCTGAAGTCCCGGCAGGGCTATAGTGCAAATGCCCTTGGAGTTTGTTTCTAACTGGGCTGTGTTCCCCACTGGAGTGAGTGAGACCTGCCAAAGTCACTATATAGATTTATATTAATGGTTGGTTCCAGCTGCTCAGGGTGTCCTGGCCACCTTCCAGCCTCTGCAGAGACCCTGGGCCAGGTCTTTAGCTGATATCTGGGTGGCTGTGTTGACTCTGCTAGTTGATATGGCAGGGGAGTTGGAACTAGATGATCTTTAAGGTCCCTTCCAACCCAAACCATTCTATGATTCTATATCTGTTGGAAATATACAGTATAAAGTACAATAGGCCCATGATGGGGCTGCACTGATTGAAAGCAGCCAAGGGTATGACAAATCTTCCTCTTAATATTTCCAATTGACTTTGGCAAACTTACCTCTTTCCTGTGTATCCTAAATCAATGTGTAAGTGCTGCTGACAGTAATTTCCACTTTTGTCTGTGCAGATGGCTGCCCTTCACTAGGCTGCGGTGTTTATACCTGCTAAGTTTGCAAACACTTTCCTGCTACAGCCTCCTATCGAGCAGTATTTTTCCTTAGCTGTCATATTTGTGAGATGAAAATGTTCTTTGCTGGGCCTTGCTTGAAAGTGAATTCTCTTCTTTCAGCGAGGGCAGCTGAAGTCTGGAGCAGAGGCACCGATGCACCGTGTGCCTCGCTCAGCACCGATGCTCTGGGCAGGGGGAGGTCGAACCATCTCGGGGGTCCAGGTGCTCTGGAATGTGGTCTGAGAGCTGGTGTCTCAGACCCTTGTGTGGATTTGAAAGTCACGCTGCTGGACTCTGTGACTTTTAAATTGCCTGTCAATATAGACCCCTGTGCTCTACATAGTTATTATTACTAAGTAGCAAATCTCTAGGCTGGAAGCTGCAATATGAATGCTAGGGTCTCACTGCTGTTCAGCATAAAGAAACAGCTGCTGCTTTTTTGTTTGTTTGTTTACCTCCTGTCTTAGGCACTAAATGAAATCTGCAATCCATCAACCATGCATCCAACTTCAGCGTGCGTTCCCTGGTGTAGGATGCTTTGGTCCAGCTACTCTTTCAAGATAGGCTATTGCACTATACATATAAAACAAAGACAAATAATTAAAATAAGCCTTTCTCTTCTCTTTGCTCTTGTGCCCAGGGAGAAGATGCCATTCCACCATGTAACAGCTGGCTTGTTGTACAAGGGCAACTACCTGAACCGCTCACTCTCTGCTGGTAGCGACAGCGAACAGCTAGCAAATATCTCCGTGGAGGAACTGGATGGTGAGCAACGTCCTTGCGATTTTCCAAAGTGGGCTGGGAACAGGGAAAGGCTCGTTTTCAGCTTCTCTGTAGCATTGTCATGCAATAACTGGAGGTATTCTCCCCGTGAAGTAAGGAGCAAAAGGCAGGTCAGAAATTAGATAGCTTGGTGGATCAGGGACAAAGCAAAGGTCCCCTATTAAAGTTATGTTGAGAGCCGTAGACTGATTTAACCTCACTTTTGTCCTTCTACCTAGAAATAAGGCAGCTTTTTGAAATAGTAAGGCTGCTTTTTATGGGCAAAACTCTGCAAGAGAAAAAGTTAGGCTAATATCTTTTTATAACAATGTCTTTAGCATTTCCTAGGAACCTGCAGAGCTGAATCTGTCTTCCTAGCAAGTCTCCTAATTTGCTTTGTGGCCTTTGAAAAGTGAGGTGTCTCTGTGTCTCTCAATATAACAAGATGCACGGAGGTGGCTTGTGGCTTAAGAAGCTGGAAAGAGCTTTAAATTTCCCTTTTCCAGGTCAGTGACTGGCAGCACATACTGGCCTCGAGCTGGCAAAGGCTATCGGGAAAGTTGCCAGCATCTGCTGCCTGATCCCATAATTTCCTCTCTGGAAGCCGGTTGCTGCTAATCCATCCCACCCCACAGACGAGATGTGAGACCAGGCAGACTCCCAGTCTGATTCATGGTGGGCAGGTGTCTTTTCTAGGCGATTTGTGGCTCACTGGGGTCATTTCTGAGAAGAAGTTAATACTGTTGACAACTGGTCTTTGACAGCTGTGGAATGAATTGGAACTCTTGGTTTACTTCCCAGTGGACATTTGGTACAAGCCATGATCATAATCAATGATCTTGGTGGAAAACTTGATGAGTAAAAGAGCCAGGGAATGGTGCAAGGTAGAAATGATCCTTCCAGGTTGGAGGCATTTTGACTGAACAGAAGGCCAACGTTTCTGCCCACCTTCCCAATTTTCACCTGTGCTTTGGTAAATCAGAACTTAGTTTTCAAGCCTTTTCAACTCAGAACATTTGGCTTTGGCTTTGCAAACTTGTTTTAGGTAAAAACAGTGATTTCTGAGTATTTAACTGCTTCTCTCCTTCTCAATGCGTATGTGCTAAATGCAGTTTGAGTGAGAGATGCAACATGAGAATCCACTTTCAGTGCAGCTTAGCTAAGACCCTGGGAAACACAAGGACTGCAAAGGCTTCTTCTGGGCTCTTCTCCTGGGTTACAGGAGCTTTGGTTGAAGATTTGAGTTGGTGAGCAGAACTGAATTGGCTCAGCTTCTGTGCATCCTATAGATGGCAAGTTATGTTGCAAGGTAGAGCTTAGCTGTTGTCCCTATTTAGGATGACAGGAGTTGGCTGAACAGACAGGAGGACGTTAGATGAGGTCTCGCAGTTTATTTCAAATGCGTACAACGTGGGTTTTTCTGCTATGCCTACCCTGATTAGAGAATGTCTACTGTATGCCTTTGAGATTTGGAGACAACTGTCTGAGCTGATTCAAGTGGCATCAGGGCTGCAACCCACTGTCGGGGCCATCGCGCTGCATAAGAGAGACTTGTCCTTGATTTGTTCTACTGCTGTCTGCATGGAAATGGTCTGTGGGTGGATGCAAGAAAGAAGTTCAGTCTCCATTCTACCCATCCCGTGTCTCCGTACTGTCAACCCAAACCACCTCAGGTGGTCTTCAAGCTTCAAGACCCTCTTGCCATCACCTTCCCACCAATGGCTTTGGGGTGGGAGCAGCACCTGCACAAGGGAACAGGGCACAGCTCCACCTCCCCTAAGGAGAAACCAGCATGTGAAAGGCTGTGGATCACCTCTGTTAATGAACGGCAAATTAAGTGAATTAGGTGTAGAGGAGCCATCTTTTGAGAAGGCAGCGGCTGAGTTGCTGCTAATGCGAGTGCTGCATCCATTTAATGTGATCGGTGCCCCATTATAACTGTGCTATTGAATTGGAGAGCAGCAGAGTTCATTCATCTCTGCTCACAAAGAGTATCCCCTTCATTCTTCAGGAGAATGGTTAGGGCTCTTTAACTAATCATCCATTTCTTCTCTGGCTCTTAAGCACAGGCTTCTTGTTAGAATTTAGTTCCACCTTTTCTGACAGCCTCTTGCTTTACAAACACCTATTTTTGAGGACTTTGTGTCTTTACCATGAAGATATGCCCCGGTTCTTAGCCTAGCAGAGAAAAGCTCGACCTCAGGCCATTTTTCTCCACCTGTGAACACAGAAGTGGTACCAAATTGATTTGTGTCTGCTAAAGCCAGAGCAACATAAGAAGCTGGAGATACCTTTCAGTGTGCCAGCTACCAGAATGCAGCCTAGCTGCTGGAAATTACACGTAATATTAGGTGAGCAGTCGCTATCATACCGTGTTTTGTCAGTAATACTAGATCAGTGCCTGGGTATGCTGGTAATTGGTGAAGGAACCACTGTTTACTGCCCAGACCCTAAAAGGAAATAGTCTTCCTGCCTTTAAGCATAAACTATCACAGGGTGAGTAACAAAATGTTCTTCCTTGAGAAGTTAATGTCAGTGTAAGGGAGCTTTGTGGATACATCAAGCTGTGATAGCTTGATGCCAATAACATATTTGCATTTAATCTTACAGGCTGGGGAAGAGATGCCAAATTCTCCTTGGTTTCTTTTTCAATGAGATTTTTGCTCCCAAGGGAGTTCCAGCCTATTGAGAAATTTCAGTCATACACATTAAATGATTAAAGGTTTGAAGCTGGGGAAGTCGGTGGAAATTTTCTATAATGTTCCTCTGCGCAGAAGGCTCCAACAAGTGCCTGATCTATTGTTTACTTTTTAGCAGATTAATTTTTCTCTTTTTTTTTTGCGTGTCTAGCATTGTGTGCCTTAATGCCATTCACTTTAGGAAGGGATTTCTGCAAGTGTGGGCTCTGGGATGCTGCAGGATGAAGGCGCTGCACAGCCTGGCTGGAATGCAGCGTGTCTCCCTGTGCATGTCCCTGCAGTGAATACCAACAAATCCTCTATGTTTGCAGCCTGCAGGGGTGAAGGATAATATGGAGATCAGGAAATGAGAAATATTTCTGACTTCAAGTAACGTAAGGGAGAAATTGTCTGGGTTTTTGGCTGAACACACTCTGTTCAGAGCGGTGTGCCTAGGGTGCTGCTCTGCCTCTTTTCTGACTGGTTATTTTTCTCTTATGAAAACTTTTCTGACTTGCATCAGCCATCTGTCGACTTTAACTCCGCTCTGTTTTTTTCCATCCTGCTTTAAATACGATACTGGTGCAGCAAAGGAAGAGGCTGGAGAGATAGAGGGTCACTCTGCTGATGGTTTGTCTATTCCTAGCAGCGGTGTTTGCTATTTGTGGTTCTATAGTAGCATGAGGGGTTTTGGAAACTGTCACCATCACAAAGGGAATTAACTCCGAGAAAGCTATATTAGGTGATACTTAACTTTGTAACATCAAGCAAATGACAAAGTTGAAAGTGGCAGGCCATTCATAACCTCTCTCTAGGGGACCGTGAAGTACAGTCGGGTCTCAAATGGATGTTATTGCCATATGCTGAGTGGTTTCTATGCATGAGATTACAAATTAAGGCTGGGAGGAACTGTTTTACATATAGATTTTCTGGCTATTGTTGGTTGACATAAAATTGTGGCACAGCTTGTGCATATTCTGTGGTTTCCACATCCCTTTGAAAACCAGCTTCTGTCTTCATGTTATGAACCGCTAGGAGTATTTTTAATAAAAAATGGTGGATGGAAATCATCATGTCAGGCTTGAGTCATCCACCTCCATAGGCACTATCTAAAGGGTTTTGTCAGGAGGTAAAAACATCTCCATAGTAGGAATCTGACAAATATCACCTGAAGGGAGGCACATGCATTATAAGCAGGCTTTGTAAAAGTGTTTGTGAAGTGCATGCTAGTGAGCATCTTGCAGAGAAAACACAAATGTGAGCCACAGCAACAGCTATTTGTCCAGAAAAGCATCATGATAAATCCTTACCTGACCCTGATTCCTTTGAAATCAGCAGTGCCCGTGCAGCAGAAAACATTGCTGCGTGGCAGTAGGACAGCTATTGGCTTCTGGTGGCTTAGAGCATGTGGTCCCTGCCCCAGGCAGGGTCTGTGGTTTCTGCAAGGATTTTTCTAGGCTGAGAGATATTATTTTTCCTCATTGTAGACGTCAACCTGTCCAGCTTGATACAGTGCTTAAGGTTGAGATCCAGAGTGGAAATGCCAGTGTACGGTTTTGTCTGCCTAAACTGGAGATGTCAGCGAAGCAACACGTGAAATGGGTGCAAAGCTGCTGGAGCTTGGGGGTCGGTAGACTTCAAGGCAGGAGTCTGGGGACTTCCCTCACCGGGAGACTTTTCTGTCGTAGATTATGCATCACATTGCAGGATGTTCATTATCTGGTTTCTGCTTCTTCCTGCCACCCCCTCTTCTGTCAACTACCGAAGCTCTTAACTGGGTCACTGTTTCCTGGGCTCCTGTTTAAGTCAACCATGAGTAACTTTAGAGAAGACTGGGAAACAGAGACTCTTGAGATGATTTAAAAGCCCTGGACGACTGATGCCCATGTTGTTTCTAAATTAACAGTTGTCTCCTGCATGCCAATAACACAGGCAATGACAAGTGGCTGAAGCTGTGTTGGAGCTGCAGGCAGTTCTGGAATCCCAGCAGCAGAGGAGGTGGTTGGTCATGGGACCAGTGGCACAGTGGGACCCTGCTGGGTTGGGAGACTGGGTAAAACAATCCCATATCACAAACGCAGCCACGCTGTCCTAGCCCTGCCTCTGGAAATAAGGCTGAACTCAGGGATGTTTACCTTCTTGTGTGTGTCTCATATGATGGTCCTTGGATGTTTTATGTCCCAGGGAAGAAGGGAACGTGATGCTGCAGAGCACTGTCACTTTGCAGGCTCACTTGGGGGTTGTTATTTAGCAGAAACCCCATGAGCTGTGAGGATTGCAGCTAATCCATATCCTAGTTCACTCTCATGTTATCAGGAAGGCTCGATAAATAGTCTCTTCTTTACTGGAGAGTCAGGGCTGCCATGTGACTCCTTGTATCTCTCTCCAGGTGTTGATTTTTCTCTGGGTCTGCTTGTTTGCTAGCAGAGATTTTAATCCTGTTGATGGGCTCAGGAGGTAAAGGGGCAAGCAGATTCCCTCTAGCCTGAACAGCCAGCTGGCTGCGCTGTGTCAGTGGCTGAGACTGATTATCTCTGGTGTCCCAGGTGAGATCAAACGGTGTTTTGGAGAAACTGTGCTCGAGGAGAGAAACCCAAGGGGAAGAGGCATTAGTTGCTTGACTGACTCACGTATTAGCAGCAAGGCTGAGTCTGCTGCGCTTGTCTCTTTGTCCATGGGAAATAAAAAAAATATGTGGAAAGTGAAAGAAATAAGGGGAAAAGAGCATCCTGCTGGTGAGAATGGAGTTGCAAAGGTATTCTGGGATAGGAGACAGCAAAGGAGAAAGTGTGCTGGGGTATGGCCAGTGTGTGGATTTGTGCACGGGTCTCCAAGACCATGCTTCGATGTAAACACTGCGAGCAGCCTGTTAATTAAGTGGATGAAACTGTATAGAAGCTCATTTTCTCTTTTGCAAAGCTCTTTTTAAAGAGAGGTTTATCCACAGCATCTCCACTGTGAGTGATCATGGTTGGAAATGGAATAATTTATGCCTTATATCGGGCTTTAATAGTGTTTCGTGTCTCTGAATATAAAACTGCAGCATCACTATGCAAATTCTTCTGTGGACAGAAGCAGCTGTATCTCATGCTTCTGCTGAGCTCCTTCTGCTAGTTTCCCAGTTCCATATTTTTAATTACAGTGTGTGTTTCTGCGGGACTCGGTAGTTTCAGGTATGAAGCAGCCTCCATTTAACATCTGTAAAACCTGTTACAGTATTAATATTCTCACGGTATTGTTTTGTTGCAAGGTGTACGTTTGCTCCAGACAGGTTTCCAGTGGATGAGAGGAGTTGCTGATGGAGAAGTTGTGGCTACCTGTCCCAGGCTGCTTGCTGGCTTTTAGCCCTGATGAAGTTGAAGGGAACTCACTGAGGGAGATAATGATAGTTCTATGACACTGTGGTCTGCCCCAGCCTCATCAGTAGTCTCTAAATGTCAGTATTGACTGGAGCAGCCTGCAGAAGACTGGTGCCTGCCCCACTGCAGTGCATCTGGAAGGGCTCAGTTCCCCGGTGCTGGCTTTGGGAAGCTTTCCCTTGCCTTGCATAGAGCAGTCCCATGTGCTGCAGACAGACAGACATCCAGCCAGCCAGCTCCAGCATCACTGACCAATCACTCCTGCCCTCCAGGAAAGCTTCTATTTGTTGAAATTAGTAGCGTTTCCCACCTCAGACAGACAATGATAATGTTTGGGCACCCGAAGTGGCTGTGCTCACAGAGCTCTGGGTTTCACTGAAGAGTGAGACTGTCTTGGGGGTTTTAGCTGTTGAATTGCATTAGGGACCACTGGGGCTTGAAGATCAGCAGGAAGGTGGCAAAAAGCCATGGACTGGGGGAAAAACTTCAGAACAACAAGTATTCCCACCCTCCAATGCTTTACAGCCCAAGTGCTACACAAGCTGCCAGTTCATTGACAGGTTGATTGCCCAAGGTTATAAATGTTTTTTTTTGAATGTAGCCTTAGGAAGGAGTTGCAGAGGCTCCATTCCCCCTGTCCCACACCCCCTCCTACAAGGGAGGATGTTTCTTTCCACCTGGCCTCCCTGTCCCCAAAATGCAAGAACAGGCAGCAACATCTCTGAGAAAAAAGACTTTGCAGTAAGAGAGTATAAATAAAATGAGATTGGCTGCCAACAAATTAGAATTACAGGGACACCATCTGGACAACAATTAAAGAGATTGTTTGAACTCCAACTATGCTGACATAGTTATAGGAACTGGCTGGCGAGGAAGCAAGTTATTAGTGGTGGATATTCAGATATCCTTGGTCAGAGGCTTGAGTGTTTCTGGCTTATCATAGTGGAGAAGGAGCTTCTTCAAGCTGGAAGAAGAGGGATTTGGGAAGGGGGCTGCAGACTTTGTCTTTATCTGTCTCCTTCTAAATCTGTTAGTTTTATCTCTAGCCACAGAGATGCTGCTGAGGCCTCGGTGCTCCTTGTAGCTGTTTTAGATGCTGCCCATTCACCTGTGAGCTGGACTCATGGTGGAGCAAACTGATAGCTCGCTGCCTTCATCGCCTTGGGCCACGGGAACGAAGCAAGCTCAGATCAAGAGCTAAGCATGCTTTAAAAGGCATTTAAATCTTGCTGCGACACATTTATACAAATTTGAATATGGATTTTTAATTTTTTATGTAAGCTTCTAGGCTGGATCGTTAATTTTACAAGTTCCTTCATTCCCTTGCCTTAAAGCCCTGGCTTTAGCAAGTCACTCCTATCCCAGTAAGTGTTTTTGTGTGGATGCAGGGTCTCATCCTTGCCTGTTATCTTGTTGCTCTGTTGATGTACTCCCTAGGCAGTAGCTTTTAGCTGTGCATGGAAGGACAGGTACCAGGGTAGGATGTCTGCATCTGATTTCTGACCCAGGCTTTTGGGGTTGAACAGGGCTGGCAGTGCCACAGGAACAGAGATTTCCATCCAAAGCAGCCTGGGAATGTCTTCTCATTCCCAGTAATGGAAGCAATGATGCTTCTTTTTTGAATTGGGTGGGAAGCATCTCAGTTATCTGGATCCTTCCCAAGCCAGGGACCAGGGCATCGGGAAAACCTCAGCTCTGAGGAAGTCCCAGCAGCTCCTGAGAGTCAGGTAGTTGATCCTCAACTGAAAATTACTCTCATAAACCATTTCTTCTCAGGTAACTGTACAGATAGAAGCATGAACCTGAATTTTGGCCTGGCTTTAAGCTGCCTTAGGCATCCCCTCTGTGGCGCTGAGTGCTGATGGAATGGCTCACTATTTATTTCATTTCTTGGGACTGATGCATGGCTTGAAAAGGGCCTGGAGAAGCTGCTGTTCGAGCAAGTCAGAAGGTGAACGGCTCAGCGTGCTGGTGATTCCGAGTAACATGGACCTGAGTGAGGGCACCCAAGTGCTGGCATGGGTGGTTGCAAAGTACAAAAGGAGGATGGACCTGAGCCTTGTGAGCACTGCCAGGTCTTGAGCCACGCAGTGCCTTACAGTCAGCCTGAATAAGGCTTTGCAGGTTCCTTCTTTAATTACTTGAGGATTTGGAGGTTATTGCAGTGCTCCACACACTGTGCATGTGCTCTTTTTGTGGTCATGATGCTGTGGACAATCGGGTGCTGACTTTTGAATTGTGGAGACTAATATTTTAGCCAGACTCTGCTAGTTCTCTGTGTCTTTCAGCACGTCAGCTTTAATCAAGTCATAGGCAACCATAAGCAAACCTGAATCAATTCCCTTGCCTGCATTGGAGCAGCCACCTCACCAAAGTGCAAATATCTGCAAAAAGCCTCTGTTATGAACTGCGTCTATGCACATTCTGTAGAGGAAAATTCAGAAATAGGTTTACCCCTAAGCAGTGAGCTTTAGGAGTTAGATACAGATACAGAGAAGCAGGAGTCCACATGTCTGTTTCTAGTTTTTCACTGGGATGTTCTGGCCATCACTGATCTTTTTGTGCCTCAGTTTACTGAACAGCAGTGACACTTACAAAGGGGGAAGAGAACAAGTGTCCACCACAGCTTGGGGTGCTGCAAGACCTGTGGGTCAAGCATCATCTGTGGTTTTTGCCTTGCTTTGACTCCCCAGTCCCTGTGCCACTGCACCTGTGGCCACAAATGAGCTTGTTGGTGACATGGGGAGAGGGGGAAAGTGGCACAGAAGGATGGTCCTGCTACGAAAAAAAGACCAGGAGAAAAACTCAGAGATCTGGTGAAGATTTTAAGTGGTTATTTTGAATGCTTTTTTTTTTTTTTTAATGTCAGTCAAAGCAATGTGATGTCAAGGTTAGTGATCTTGGCCTTCGCTTGGCTGTCGGGGCATCTGCTCAGTGATGCCAGACAGCATCCTGGTCCTGCTGTGCTCCTGGGCAGCAGCCATCGCCCACAGCTGCTCTCTGTGAGCCTGCTCTGCCGTGCTCCGCTGACAGTGTTTGCAGTCCCTGACCTCTTGCTCTTGCTTACAAGAAAGAGCATTTATCTTCCTGCGGATGAGGCCAGTAGCTTAGCAGAAGGAGAAGTCACTTAGCAGGATGTGAGTCCAGATGAGGGAGGCAGACAACAGTAATACTTGGGAATTAAGCGAAAAGACCTGTCTGTACTCTCCTTCTGACTGGAAATCTTTGCTTCGCGGTTTCTCTTGTTCAGTTATCAGTCCTGAGACCATCCCAGCCTTAGCTGGGCTGAGAAATAGGTGCAAAGGCTGGGCTTATTAAATAGGCTGTGCAAGGATGCTCCTTCCCGGGACTTGCAGTGGGAGGTTTCCTGAAAAGTCAGAGCTGAGGAAAGCAGGAAGAGAGAAGGGGCAGCAGGGGAGGTGGGTGCTGGGCAGGAGGGAGCAGCAGGGCACAGGGCAGCGTTCAGGGCCAGAGAGGAGGCAAGAGGAGATGGGTAGCTGCATCCAGTATTGGATTTGGTGTTCCTAGAGCTAAATGAGCTGGCAGCCAGCGTTACGTGCAGCAGTTGTCAGCTTTTCCAGGACCCTGTGGGTGCAGCCACCAGCCAGATGGGTACAGGGGAATGGAGCAGGAACCCAGCAGGAAAACACTGCTTTTCCAGCTCGGCTGGCTTTGGCGACATCAAAGAGGATCAGTACAAACCCTTTGAAGTCTGACTTAGCTCCTGCCTGCCTGTGAAAACAAAGGGGCACAAATCCCCCAGGGTGCCCATGATGCTCTGAGGAGTTGGGTGCCACGCAGGTACTGCGATGCTCCTGGGCACACTGGCGAGGCACAGTGAGAGCTCAGCCTTCTTTGCTTTTCTGCTCTGGCACTCGATGTCAGGGATGCGCCCAGGAGCACAGGGCGTACAGCGAAGTTCACCAGAGCCAGGCAGGGAGTGGTAGTTTATAAAACGCTTTGTGAACCTTCAGTGCCAGAGCAGCTACTGCTGTGCAGGGTGTATGGGCTGAAATCACTGCAGTTCCTAAGGCTGATGCCAATCTGGCTCAGATTATTCATTCTCCAAATGAAATGAGTTAAAACTAAACTGGGTTTTTTTGCACACTAAGGTCAACCCAAGGTCCTGCACCTCCTGCATCATGGGCTGATTCTGCTCCATACAAGGCTATGGAGAAGGCTCAGCTAGGGGCTTTCTGAGGGAACCATGGTCCTTGCCACCATCTGGGTTTGTAGAGGATGAGCTGAGCCAGGACCTTGCTGTCTACCTTGGTATCCCATTCATCTCCACATGGAATGATTGTTGTGCTCTGGATCCAGCTGAAGGCACTGAAAGAGAGGGATTGTGGTGGTTCGATTTGGACCAGCAGCAGGACCTGTTTGAGCATCACATGGAGTTACACTCAAAATGAGTTGTGGCACGAGATCACAGACCTCAGTGTCCTCAGAGACAAGGTACACGGAGTCCTAGCTCCGTTTGATGAGGGGGAAGAGTAGATAGGATAAAATATCCATGNAACCTCAGAAGAAACCCAAAGCCTTGGTAGTAAAAGTTATTTATGGCTCATATTCCCGAATGCACATCATTAGGATGTCACTTAAGAAAAGCCTTTCTTTCTAAATAAGCCATTAGAACACAAGCCTATTAGCAACATGTGGGATGAGGCAGTATTTTGTATTTTAGGATTATTCTGTTGGGCAATTTCTATTTAATTTGCTAGAAAACAGAAATCTCATTACATTTCTTTCAACTAAATCTAATCCAGAGCATGAGATTTTGTGAATAGGTTTGTATGGGGAGGGGAAAGAAATATGTCTATGTAACTGATTGTAATGGGTATTACTTCCCGAAGGTAGAAAAGATTTGAAGCTTTTTTTTTTTTTCCTCAGCAATTCTTTATGTTTGCACATACGGAGTAAATTGTGCTTTGCAGGGACACAGCAATTTCTGCCTTTGAAACGTGAAACTGTGTTTGCCAATGTGTCTGAGGGATGAAATGTCCATCACAAGTACTTAAATGTAGCTTGTCACTGCTTTGTAAATTTGATTTCAGTGTTGCAGAAGGGAAAATGAGAAAATAGAGAGTTGGAGGAAATCACCAAAACGATGTTCTCTCCTGCTTCCCCCCCTCAGGCAGGCGGACGTGATGGGCACAAGTTTCCCTCTATAAAGCACTAGAGGTAACGGTCCCTGGGTGCCCAGGGGAGGAACCAAGGCTGTTACTTCTAGGGCTGGTGTTGAGAATTAACAGCCTTAGGGCAGGCACTGTCTCCCAAACTCAGCTGTGCAAATACAGGATATTTCAGTTCACCAGCAGTTAAAAAAAATACCACAACAGAACAATGAAAAAAGCAAGGGGATCCATTTCAGTTTAAGCCACATCAGCACATTTTTATTTTTGCGGGTTTTTTTTTTTTCTCCACAAATCAGAAGCTGGGGAAAAAAAAAATCTCATCTGTTCCAAAACAAAGTATTTTGTTTAGAATTTGAACTTTAGAACTCTTTTCTGTTCTGAAGGTGTGGCAGATGTCTAGATTTTGTCTCACCAAGTCCTGTGCTTCCACTAAAAGCGTCAAACCAAAACATTTTCGTTCAGTGGGAGCCTGGACAGGCAACTCGTGCAGCTGCTGTGAACCGGTCAAGCGTTTCAGAGAGGCCAAATCTATGTTTTTGGTGAAAGCACTTCAGGAAGCAAATTGTCTTGTGATGCTTCTACTCCAGCCAAGGCACCAGCAAGGTGCTATGGTGTGATGAGAAGCTCTGGGCAGAGACTTGCAGTGCTTCCCATCCTAGTTAAGTCACAGAGGATTCCCAATGCCCATGGCGTGATGACTGAGTCACCCTGAAGCAAGCAACCTAATGTCTGTGGGGTCTCGTTCCATCAGGCAAATGGTCTCTTGGGTGCTTTAATTTCTTCATCGAGTTCCCATGAGCAAAGTCTGGTCTGCTGGTGAGCCCAGAAACAGGCGCTTCCGCCCAGCGGTGCTTCTGAGCGGTAAAAATATACAAGGTTTGCTTTGGATTGAGATGCAAAAAGAAAGCACACTTCCCCCCTGCCCCATTTTGAGGCTGTTTAAAAGGAGTTAGGTAGCTAACGACTTCTTCAGAGTTCATTCCAGTTGCCTTCCAGGCTTGTTTCTCAATAGCTTTATTTTGCTATATTCCCCATCTTCTTTTTTTTCTCTCTCTCTCATTTTCCACAATAAAGGGTGGAATATACGAGCCGAGAAAATGGAAGCAAAGCAAATAAAGAGGCTTGTTAAATACAAGGCTCTGGAGAGAGGTTCTGGCTGGCCTCAGGCTTTCCTGCTGTCCTGCGCTGAGGTCCAGCATTTTCTGTCTTTCCTATTTTTTCTCTGATAATAGCAAATGGGAGACGTGCTTTGGTTTCTGTAACCTCTGTCAATAAGCGTAAGACTTACGTGTTCTTTTAGGGGGAGAAGGTCACATAATAAAAATGCAGAAGGATGTTGGATTAGACAAGCAACCTTTCACTTAAAAAGCTGTTTATCATTAGCTATGCTGGGGTTTTGGAGGAGGGTGGTTTTTTATTCCTTTTTTTTGAGCCAGTGGTTGGAGGAATTTTTCTGCAGGTTAGGTTTATTTTCTTCTGTGTAACGGTGCAGCAAGTCAAGGCTTTTGGCTGGATTGTTTGTGCCCGATGGACACCTTGAGCGTGTTGCTATGGCGCGGCAGGAGTTCTGCTGTGGGAAAGTGCTGACTCTGTAATGCACTGGGTGATGTCTCTCGTGGTGTTTATTTGCAATAACAGAGGCCCAAAGCTGCTGCTTTCAGGTATTTTGTGCAGTTACTGTGCCTTCTGATGCTTTCCAGGGTGCTTTGCCGCGTACTACAAATTCTGGGTTGGAATCGCAGCGTTAAGTCCCAACAAATAAAACCCCTCTCCTGATAACTTGTTGACCTTGGCGGAGCGTGTTTCTCCATCAAAAGAGCATTAAAAGCCAAATATTGCATATAGTTGAAGTTCCTATTTGCTTAACTGCATGCAGAAGCCACCCACAAAGTGTTCCTTGAGAGGCAGAAGGGTTGATGTCCTCTTCCTTGCTTTGCCAATGGAAGAGCTGCTTTCAGCTTGGAAAGGGACTTGTTGTCTTAAAAGTAAAACGTGCTTATTTTGCAAATGTGAATTTCTGATCCCATTGATAGAAGGAGCAAAATTCCCATCGACAGAGCTGGGCTTTCACTCTCTGTAGCTTAAAAAAATCAGATAATGGGCTAATCTTCTTAGTGTCTATTTCTCTAATGGAAAGCTTTTGCCTACTGACTCCTAGAGGAATTTTCACCCCCACAGCCTGAGTTTCAGCTTTCCTAACTTAGTTGTAGAAGACTGGATATTACATCTCGTCATGGGGTGCTTTCTGGGATTTTCTGGCTGAGAGAGTTGGGCTTGTTCAGCCTGGAGAAGAGAAGGCTTCGAGGAGATCTTATAGCGACCTTCAAGCACCTGAAGGGGCTACAAGAAAGATGGGGAGGGACTGTTCGCAAAAGCTTGTAGTGATAGGATGAGGGGCAATGATGATAAACTGGAGAGGGGCAGATTTAGACTAGACATAAGGAAAAATTTCTTCATGATGAGAGTGGGGAGGCACTGGAGCACGTTGCCCAGGGAAGCTGTGGCTACCGCATCCCTGGAGGGGTTCAAGGCCAGGTTGGATCCCGTGGGAGGTGTTCCTGCCCATGGCAGGGGGTGTTGCAACTGGATGATCTTGAAGGTCCCTTCCAACCCAAATTATTCTATGATTCTGTGTAGCCATGCGTGTCCATCAGTGCACATGAACACAGGTAACATTTGCATCTTTTATCTGCTGGTTGATATGGATGTGTCAGTTCTTGATGGCACAAAACCAGCCCCATCCCAGTTTGTAATGCACCTGAGCCAGCCTGCCTGTGTGAAAGGGCTGGCCCAAGGCTCGTGTGGGTGTTTAAACTGAGAACTGATGACGGAAAAGAAAGAGCCTCTTTTGAACCTTAGTCCTTTGGGTAATTACCAGCATCATAATTCATGTTGTTCATTAATAATCAACTTTCTGCATTCCCACTTACCTCTTCCAGCACTTGTTCATGAGGCCTCTGAGGCTTTGATGGGATGGGAGGGAAACAAATTAAAAGAATAGGCTGAAAAGAGGGACTCTGAGGCAGGAGGGCTATGAACCTGTCTGGTTTAGCTCTAAAAAGGATTAAACAAATCGATTTGATAGCAGCTTTGTTCCTGTCCATGCAGAGAGGTGCTTTCTGTGTCCCCACTGTGGCCTTAGTTCTGCTTTGGTGGTTTCAAACTCTTTATGACCTTGATGGAGCAAGACTGGCTCTGACCATCCAGAGGACTATCACAAAACTCATTCAAAACGGAGGGAGAAATGCTGGTGTCACTCACAGCTGTGGGGATGGGCCATGATTCATTCCTTCACCTGTAGAGCTCATCGAGACTTCTCTATCCCCTCACCTTCTTTTGTCCTTGGGGTCAGAAGGTTATTTCCAAAGGATGATCCTTGGGATCTACCAGGAAGCAAGTCAGCCTGTGGAGCTTTTTACAGTAAGTAAAAGAGCTTCAACTCAAGTTTAAAGTTATGTGGGAATGTGCTGGACAGCTTTTATGGATGCCGGCTCAGGGATGTGTGAAGGAATCTTCAAGCCATAAATACTTGGTGAGCACTGCAGTGACTCTTTGATTTTAGTGGGAAAACCAGAATGTGGCAGCCAGAAAAAAAAAATTACAAAAATAGTAGTAGCTAGGAAAAATAGGAAATTATATTCTACCAAGAACAGCAATCCCAATTAGTTGGGAGCCTTTAAATAAGTGAATAGCTGATTACCTAGATAAGCATGAGGCAGCCTCTCACACATGGAAAACAGATTTATTGGGGAACTTTTATCTACGTACATGTGTCCGAGATGATTTATTTTCTTGCCACAGGCTCAGATTTGTCTGTGCTTTGTAAATATTGTGGTTGGTGGCTGCAAAGATTTCCGATGAGATCAAGTTGGAAAGAGTTGTATGGTCAACCACAGTTACCAGAGTTGGAGAATTTCATTAACAGCTCGAGCAACCGAGGAGGCTTTAGGGGCATTGCCAGGCACATCACAGCCCATGTTTTAAATAACCACGGGCAAGCAAAGGCAAAGGGGGGGACCCCCCTGCAAGCTCCCTTCATGCTTGGTGGCCTGGTGTGACCATTGTAGAACGAAATATTTTTTAAAGCAGGTTTGTGTTATGACTTGGGACAATTGTGCCAGAGGGACAATATATTCTTTTTCCAACTGAGTGTGGCTCCTGGCTTTGTTGCTGCCACGTGTTGGATGTGGCTGCGATGTCTTTGTGCTTGCTTTGCATGAGGTAGGAATGGGTGCCCTGTGCCATTGCAGGGCTCCCTGCACCCACAGGCTGCCCTTCCCTGCTGTCGCCTCTTCTAATATGATTTTTCATCACTTTTTCACATTTCTGAATCGCTTGTGTTTTGACATTAATAAGAATAGCAAAGAGTTTGGAGAAAGTAATTTTTGGCATCGACTGGATTTAATTCACACAAACTTTCATGGGGAGTTTAATTTAGACTGATGAGAGAGGCAGTTTTATGAGTATAAAACTTCATTAATTACAGATCCTGTCTTAATTATAAATGGCTCCATTTTGAAGTGAATTTTACAACCAAAATTAAGACTTGGAGAACTTCAATCAATACAAACATCAATTAGACCTGACTTTGTACTCCAATTAATTTATAAAGCTTCTCAATGAAGTGTAAAAAGCGTGCCACTTTGTACTCCTCTTTCTGCTGTTCCCAGGCATGAGGAGGTCTCTGTGGTTTTATTAGCAGCCTCCTAATGATAAGCGTGGATGGAATGAAAACCTCTCGATGCTCTGCTTTTTCCCAAAGAAGCCAAGAGTGTTAACTGTTAAAATGGCTGAGCCTGGCACAAATCTAGGGAAAAGAGATACTCTTACCGGTGTTTTGTTCATCTGCCTGTGGTCTGGTTAAGTCTGGGACCCTGTCGTGGAAGGAAAGTGTTATCCCACCAGACCACGGCTGATACAAGTAGCTCTGGGATGCCCCAAAGTAGGATACCGTCACTTGTCATGAATGTGAACTTATTTAAAGCCCTGTTCAGGTGCAGTATTATTGTCTTGATTTTAGGTACCAGAGGTGTGGCACAGTTTGTTTCTCTGCACTCTCTTTTCAGCAGCTTTGACTGCTTGGAGTATTTGGTGTTTGTAGCTGCTGACCCTGGGGCTCTTTGTCCTTAGGGTAGTCAGGAGCTGGGGATTTAGCACACCTGAGGAGTCAGGATCTGCTACTGGTAACGTAGCATCGGTTACTTCAATCCCTAACGGCATCTTCAGACTGTGCTGTGGATGGTGTCAAGCTCACCTAGCATAAGAGCACACAAACCAAGCTTTTTCTCATCATCAGAGGGTGAGACCAAAGCACTTCATGACTGCCATGGGGAGATATGTTAACATACCAAGTAAAACATCATTTTGCTTTTCAACTGAGCTTGCAGGTCATCTGCAAGCTTCTGGAAAACAGCAAAGCTCGATTCCTGGAGAGTCACCTGGGCATCTTCCTTCCTTCGGCTGATCTAGTGGGAGGTGTCCCTGCCCATGGCAGGGGGGTTGGAACTGGATGTTCTTTAAGGTCCCTTCCAACCTATGTTATTCTATGATTCTGTGATGGAGAAAGCCACGGAGCTCTCTGTAAGCTTTGGACTGGTCCCATGTGCCTTCTCCTCCCCCAAGTCCTCAAGACAGAGACTCTGCCTTCCCATCCAGTGGTTCAGCTACTAACACGTGGGACCCTTGTCCTCTTTGACCTGCAGTGAGATGAACAAGAAACTGTAATTTGACCATGCATAAGGTTATGTAGAAAGGGGGGAAGGGATGGAGCTAGGTGTTAGCATGTTTTTTATTTCATTTCTGTTGGAATGGGGTATTTTAGCAAAGCCGAGCTCTGGGCTGTGTAACTGTTTGAGGTTAGGAACTGAAGAGCAAGCGACAGGCAGGCAAACAAAGCAAAAACCTGCTCTGAATTATCATAAGCTTTTTTTGCTTTTTTTAAACACTTTCAAGCAGAGCCATTTGTACTGGAGAAAAATCTCCCAAGATATTTTTAGCCGGTATGAGAAGAAAAATATTACTCCATAGCAAGCTGTTTACAAATCTGCTAACCTTGTTTAGTGCTAGTAAAACTCTCGGCTTGGTGTGCTGCGGAGCACGCTAATTGCTTGACAGAAATGATGCAAGGATGTCTTTCTGAAGTGCTACACGTTGGCTCATCCCTGCAGCTGGGCCCGTGTATAGCCTTTTATATAATGAAGTGTGAATGTTTCTGCAGCTTTTCCATTAAAACAGGGAGAGTAAGGCAGGAAAGAGGGAGACCCTGCCAATTACCGACTGATCTCCATCCTTTCCTCATTTCTGTAATGAGGCCATGGCGAGTCCAACTGTTATTGTCTGATTAAAGCAGCAGCAGAGGCACCACTGGCCAAGAGGCTGTTTCTACCTCCATGATGTCTGAGGTGGATGGTTAATTCTGACCCTTTGTGTGTTTCTTGTTTAGGAGTCCAGGTATTGCTCTTTCTCACTCCCTCAACCTTGTTGACCATGGGATGGAGGTAACAGCCATTCCTCATCACATCTTGGATGCATAAGTGCATGTAGCAGGGTGGTAATAGCAGTAGTGGTATAGAGCTAGCAGGACACGTGAATACATTGAAGTTGATATGGACTCCTATGGATAGGAGATCCCAGTCCTTTCCCGTAGACCTCACTAGCCTGTACCTCTCATGCGTGTTGGGTATAGGGATGCAACCAAGATCCTTTCCCTGGTGACCTGCTTATGGTGATCTTGGGGAAGCTTCTGTTCTCATGGGAGAAGCTTCCAGCACTGCTGATTACTACAGTGAGGTAGTGTGGGATTTTCATCTTGAATATTTAGGGAATTGGGCTTGGGGACATGGAGATTTATTTATTTTCTTCTACTGAAAATGACTCAGCAACAGACTGATGGTCTCCTTAAGGGTTTGGTGGGACCCCGCTATTTCTGATGGCCACTGAGTATTCAGCAAGTGTTGAACAGGCCAAGCTGGAAGAACAGATTACATGAAGCAGATTGTGTGATGGCTAGACAAAGGCTTTTCAGTCTGAACACAGCTGAAGATATGGTAAATCTAAGTCTATAAAGTGTATGAGTGATGTGGAGAATAAGAACAGGGCACAGTTGTTTGCTGTCTGTTCCAAAGCCAGAGCTGGAAAATGTCAGATGGAAGTTGGAGGAGGTGTTTCAGAAGAGGAGAAAGTGATCATCACATATTGCATGGTTAAGCCACAGAAATCTTTGCCACAGGACAAGCAAAAGTAAATGTGATCATAAAAAGAACTGAAAAAAAATGTGGAAGTCTTGGGACTGTTTGAAGATGGACCCTTGGCCAAGCATCAGGTCTCCTCTGGCCTGGTGTTGTCATTTGTTGGTATGGACATGGAGCTGCTGGTAGCTGGAGATATGTATTGTCCCATGATCAGTTTGAGCAGTTCAGATCCTCCTCAGTTCCCTTTGGGAAGATGTGAACTCAATTTGACTCGCGCCGCCCCGGGTGAGCTTCATCTAGGCTTTGAGTGAGCAGAGGGGCTATGTGACCTCATGAGAGCCCTTCCAGTCTCTCGCTGGGGTTTGTGCAGTACTGTGTATGTAATGGACCAGATGGGAAGGAACACAAGAGGGAAAGCAGCAGATGTGCTACAGCGATAAGCTAGCTGACCTACTGAGGATTTTTTCTCTTTTTTTTCTGCTCTTTTGCACTGTTGCTTGCATATACCGAAGAGAATCTCAGATGGACACGAAGAACAAGTACCCGTCTCTATCCGTCCCCCACACCCTGGGTCACATTCCATGGTTGTGAAGCATCAGTCCTCTGTGTCAGGATCCTCCAGTGCACTCGTACCAGGGTACAGTGCCCCTCCGCAGGCAGCTGGCACATGGGATACAGCTCATGGAAGAAGCACAGCTGGGATTTTCCTCCTCCTTGTTGTCCTTGGCCACTGTGAAATCCCCTGGAGCTATTGGCAACCTGCATAACTTGCAGCAGCTTTCCTAATAGCTCTGGGGATGTTGTTTTAGTGTAGTAACGTGTCCAAGATAACAGGAGGATTTTGTCCAGCACAGTGGGCTCAGCTGGAGAGGGATGTGGGGAGTCTCTGCAAGCAGGAGCTGCATCACAGCCTGGGACGCAAACCAGTAGCGTGTTTTCTGCTTTGAGAGAGAAGCTGCTTTCATGGGAGAGGGGTAGGAATGTAACAGAAGCTATTTTTCCTCCCCAACACTTAAAAACTTCATCTTCTCTGAACTGACATAGGAGCATTGCTCTTTTGTCACTGCTTTCTTAGCAAGATGCTTCCCAGATCCTCTTTCTCCTAGGGTGGTTTCATAGCAAGCTTCTCAATTAAGCTGTGCAGGTGTTGGAACGTGGACCGTGAGCTGTCCCCTCCCAGGCAAGAGAAGCTGCAAACCCAAGAAGAGCCCAGTGGAGCACATTTCTGAGCCTGCTCCCTTGCTTGATTTCAGGAGTTGCCTTGTGGTTGTTTTAGGCAAGGGATTAGTGCTGGAGCCTTTTTCTTCCTGCAGTTGGTTTCTTCGTGCTGGGAATCTAGACTAGGGACTAGGTTTATTTTGAATTTTATTATATATTTAATAGCGAAGCTGCCAAGAGCTGTCAGGTGCATTTTTTCTTTATTATATTTCCTATGAATCTAAATAGATTAATATTTGCAAGAAATACTTCCAGAGTAATTTTGTTAAACAGCTTCATTATTGCCATGGGAAATTCAATGCAATTTTAATCTGAGACCAGTTCCACGTTGCAGCCTGGCTAGACTCTGAGTTCGAGAAGCAGGCACTGTGCGAGTATCGTGTCTGTAGTGTATGTGGTGATGATACATTGAACCTGCTGCTGCAAGTCGGCACATGCCACTTAAATGTCTGTACTGATGTCTAGCATTTGTGCTTTATTAGTTAATAGTTGACCATAATGAATAAAATCCTCTCTGCTGCGTTACACCATTAAAAGCAAGACAGGTGAGCAATACAATAACAGCAGCCGAAAAGGATGAGCTGTGCGAGAGCTGAAGCTACGTCAGCCCCTCTTTTATTAAAACTTTAGCTGTAGTGTTTATTTTAGCGGCTAGTTGCTCCTCCCTCAGCAACCTGAGACAGCAAATGAAGTATGCACGTAGCAGACCTGTGTGGCAGTCCTCAAAGCCCGCTGTCAGATTGATTACTTAAAGTGCATTTGAAATCAAGTGCTGTACAGTCGGCTCTAGACCATTTTGCAGTCATTTTTCATGTGCCAGTAAGTAAAACCACACAGAATAATACAGCCGCTTGAAAATGGGGAAGCTGCTCCGTCTTGTAAATCTAGGACCTCTCCCTCTCTTCCCTCTGCCCTTGACTGCAATGCAATCATCGTGACATAAATAAACAACCGCAGCGATATAATGGAATTACACGAGGGCTGCTGTTGTGAACGCTGTACAAATACATGGAGGAGCCGAGTTCAAAGCTGAAACAGAGCAGAGGTTGAATTGAGTTCCTTTTTCTTTTTATCTGTTGGGAGAGAAGGAAAGAAAACAAGTCCAGCTGTGTTTGTAAAAGCTTCCAGGAGTTCTCTGAGCCTGTTTGCATTGTGGTGGAGTGGCAGACACCCACCCGTTGGCTTCTTCTGAGGCTTTTGCTTCCATCCCCTCCTGAGGCAGCTGTGGTGCTTGTTGAGCAGTGAGCTGCTGGTCTAGAGGTCTGGGTGACCTGTGACAGTCATTGCTTGGGAGCACCCAGGACGTGCTCTCAGCCACCCTGCAGGGGCAGGTGCAGCTGCAAGGCAGCAGGAAGGAGCACAGCACAGCTTGGATAGCTGCTCCCTTGCAATTCACACCAGAGTTTTAATCCAAATGATCTCAGGGCAAGGAACTGTGCTCCTTGCCCTCACTGCTTGCTGCCCCTGCCTGCGTTCCAGGTGAGTCTCCTTGGAGGCTGGCAGATCGGCTTGTGGGATGCAGCCGCCATAGTCCTCATCTCGAGACCCTGTGGCAGAAGAACCCTATACCTGAACTCCAAAATCGGTCCTGTCTTCTGGTCCTTGTATGTGCAAACCCTACGGCTCTGGTCCTACTCACACTGTGGTCAGGGAGGATGGGGATTTCAGCCAAGTCAAGCCACCTTCAGGCTGAGTTGTGGTAGAGAGAGGGATGCAGGGAGATAAGAAACCAACTTTAGACTATCTATATTGAACTACTTGTCAGAAGACGTGTTTCCACTTTGTTTCCTGGAGTTTCCTCTGTGTTTGTGAAGGAAAAATGTCCAGAATTGCTGGGTAGGCAGTGCGTGCTCCACAAGGATGGGAAACACAGAGAAAGACAGGAGAACCAGAGAAAGAGGTTGCTTTTTGTGATTCCTTCTGCATTCAAAATGGTTTCTTATAGTGCTGTATATTCCTGCAGAGGGCTTTGAGGAGTTATTTACCCAAAGAAAGTTTACCAGGAGTATGAGGTTTCCATGCAGGGCTGGAAGAGGCAGATGTGAACGTGGGAGTCAAAAGCCCTTTCCAGAACTCTTCTAGGCTTGGAGAAAGAGGCATCAAATGGCTCTTCCAGCGCTGGGCTGAAAGAATAGCAGACAAGAAAAGAGAGGCTTTCTTTTGTCTCTCCACTGCCTGAAGGCCACCACTTGTATCAGATCCAGATGGAAGACAAAGTTCTTTCCATGATTTTTTTTTCTTATCGGCTCTTGCTTCACCTTTTGTTACATTCAGCTTCTTGTTTCTTATCTAGTTCCTTGCATGAATAAGATATGCCACGTATTTCCCTGGCATGTCTACTTACTATAAATACTCTTATCCTCCTGGGGAGGGAGAATATGGAATATATGTGTGTATCTATATTCTATATGCATCTAGAATCCTAAATGCCATTTTTCCAATATTGTGTCTTTAATAGGAATCCACTGATTAGGTGCATAAAAGGCTACCGAAGATGACAGTTTCACTGTGCTCAGTTTTAATACAAAGAGTACTACGGTTGCTAAGAGACTGATATTTCAAGTTTGGAAATCTTCATCCACACTAGATATATTATCTTGGCAAATTGGACTTTCTGAGTTGGCAGCAAATGGAAAAGAGTAACTTTTAAAAATAGAGATAATTTAGATGACGTCAAAGACATCTGGTGTCCTTTTCTAGAAATGTGAGACTGATCTATTTTGCTTGTGTGTATAAATCACCCTGCACCCAGTGTGAGGTTTTACTTATGCTTACACTTGAGTCTGATTTATTAATAAAATTCCATTTGTGTTTAAGATATTTCGCCAGGTATATTTTAATTACATTCGCTTCATGTTTATAGCAGATAGTACCTGTCTTTGCTGTGTATCTGGGAGAATCTCAGCTTTTTGCCTCTGTGCAAAGCAGGATCTCATAGTGCCCAGAAACACCCACCAGGCTCCACAGTGACTCAGAGAGGACAGTCACTTATTTACCTTGCTGTTAAATTTGCTCCCCCTTCCACGTATGGATGCTGGTGGTGCATACTGGGAGCAGCGCGGCTGCAGACTTTATTAGCACCTTGCTAATGGGCTGCCTCGCTCATCCCAATTCCCACCCTGAACTGGTGGGCGCAGAGAAAGGGGGGAGGTGTGTCTAGGCTTAATCATGCCTTATCATCCCTAATGCATTGTAGGGCTTGGGAAGTGGCAGCGTTCCTGAATGGCAAGGAGGCTTTGAATGACAGCTGGAAATCAGCTAGGGACTCTCTCATGCTGTGCATAACAGGCAGTGGAGAAGGAACAAGGGAACTGGGAGAAGAGCTGAAATGGGCAGCACAAGGCTGACGTGAGAGAAAGCGACTAAATTATAAATTGCTCGGAGACAGAAGGTGGGATGAGATGGCACTGGGGGGAAAGGATTACACTTGCATAGTGAGCACAAGGGAGAGGAGAGATAGGAAGTGAAGCAGCCTGGTGAAGAAAGAGCACTCCAAGAGCCCAACTGGGATGTACGTGAGGAGAGTGATCTAGGGAGGCTGAGCAAGAAGAGGCTCAAACATCTGCTGGAGGATTTTCCAGCTGTATTCTGGTAGCATCTTTTGTAGGGATTCATACAGGTGCGGTGGTTGAAGTCACATAGATAACATGTAGTGGCCTTTATAGAATCATAGAATCACTAGGTTGGCAAGGACCCACTGGATCATCGAATCCAACCGTTCCTATCAATCACTGAACCTTGTCCCTGAGCACCTCATCCACCTGTTTTTATGTCTTTTGAACACCTCCAAGGAAGGTGACTCAGCCCTGGACTTATCATCTTTGTGCTCTGGCTTGTGAAATTGAGAAAATCTGATCTCCCACTTACATTGCATTGTCCTGCCTCCCATACATAGGTGGATGGTTGGGCATAAGTTTATTTCCTCCCAAGTAGATCTTAAGCTGGACTTCTCCATGGTCAGAAGGAACACATTTGAATTTTAACGTCGTCTCTGAAAGGCAGTTTGTAGCCTATGCACTTGATTATATGTGTTCAGGTTACAAGATTTTGTGTTATTTTTAGAAATGTTCATTTGTTCTAAGGACCAGGAGATAGAGAAATAGCCGCAGAAACGTGAACAAGTGATATATTTTTAAAGTATCAAGTGAACAGAGAGTGAAATGATGATAAAGGCAGGTTATATGCTTTTTTCAAGCTTAGACAATGCACCGTAATTGTATGTCAGAAGTCATTCAGGCTTGATATCACGCCAGCTAATTAAACCATCCTCTCTGAAGAGACTTACTGTACTTTCAGCTTTTGCTGTTTCGTTCTCAGGAACAAAAAAGCTCTGAAGGCAGTTCTTGTGTTCAGTGCTCACGTTGGCATTAGTTTGGATGGGAACCAACACATGGGAAATGGGAGCTATGATCAAATCCTCGTCTTGTTTGGCTGGTCTAAACCAGGTTTATTTCCACCATAGGTGGTGGAAGGAAGAGAGGGGCTGTATGCTGTCCTGTAATTTGTGTGCGTCTGCTGTCACCCATTTCATAGAATCACCAGGTTGGAAAAGACTCACTGGATCGAGTCCAACCATTCCTATCAAATACCAAACCATGTCCCTCAGCACCTCATCCACCCGTCCCTTAAACTCCTCCAGGGAAGGTGACTCAACCTCCTCCTTGGGCAACCTGTTCCAGTGCCCAATNTGTTTAAATTTCCCTTGATCCATGAGACGTGAACCTGTGTAGTTTTTGTTTCTCCTGAGTAACCTTCTTGGCTGTCTTATCATTATGTTCCTTCCATATATGTCGCAGGACAGTTCATAGATCGGTGAAGGTGCAGGAAGGAGGCAGTACAGGCTGCTAGTTAGTGGTGAGGAGCCACGTCACAGCTTGAAGGACTCGCGTCTTGGACAGTGGGCTCACCCTGTCAGGTAAGAGAGCAGCTCTTGCAGACAAGGGAAGGAACATCTCTTCTCTGTGTTACCAACATCTCATTCCTCATTTTGGTGATATTCCTCCCGTATCTTATTAAATGCCTGAAATGTTTAATTAATAGCAAAGCAAACTGTTAGTGACAGCCAGAAATGAGGAAATGGGCTCTCCAGGTCACTTGTGAGCTAGTGGATGGTGTCCTGTAGGCTGGCTGAAGGGTACTACTGGAGCAGCTGTGGCCAAGAGGAAATAAAGATTTCTCCAAGCCTCCAGGATTTTCTTTTTCAGGCGTGCAGTTTAGCATTCAGTGCACAGATCACGGTGGTGTAAAGTGCTGAGTTTACTCTCAGATTTGGAAAATAAGAGCTGTTTCTAAACCAATTCAGCCTTTTGTGAGGCTTTTTGTGACCTCACCCAACATAGGATGTCTCCATGGTGTGTACAGCGGGTGGAACCTGGCACCTGGAGGAAGAGCTGGGTCTTTGGTCACAGATAGCACAGTGCCAGCCTCCCAAGAAGAGAAGTCTTACTATGCACCATGATCTCCTGTGAGCACTGGATGGAAAAAAAATGGTGTAGTTTTATGAAAGCAAGGAGGGAGGAGGTATCCACTGAGAGCCCTTGTAGCCTTTTCTGCAGCCAGGCAAGACTGCTTCAGCTGAGTGATTGAACTGGCTGGGGAGATCTGGATTCCCTGCACCATGCACTGAGCCTGCTCTGCAGAGTAAAATGGATGTTTAAACCCTAAAATATACATTGTTTTGAAAAAAAAATAGGTTTCACTGCAGCAGCCAGAAGAGACAAACACTGGACTTCTTCACCTGTTGGTGTTGGCTTCCTCAAAGCTTAAATTTCTCAAGGCTTGGAGCAGACTCTATGGAGGGAGCAAAATGCTGATTCCACCATCCTGTGGGTACCACTGTCAGAGGTGGGATGGGGAGGTTGGTAGAGCTGGGTACATCCAAGGAGCATCCCTCTTGGTTCTGGTAGATGAACTTTGGTGACTGTGAATGGCTTCAGAGAGGGTTAAACCTTGGAGAAAGAGAGCAAGGTCACTCTGCTCATGGCTGCCCTCACCCAAACAGATCTGCTGATCTGCAAGGACTGAAATAATTAGATTGACTTTTTTTTGGTGTCCCAGTCCAAGCAGTCAATACTAGCAAAGGGCCAGAATCTCATTTCTCTTCTGTTGTGCCAGTAACACTTCTCTTCATTTCATCAGAGAAAGAGCTGCCAATCTCATTCCTGTGTTTGGGACAAAGGAAATAAAAATAAAGAAATTCTTCAACATTATTTAAGCAGGCTTTAAAGTTCACGAGTAAATAAATCCCTTTTAAAAGCTGAGTTGTCCATGCCTGCCTCCAACATGTATTTTACAATTGAATTCTCAAGGACTGCTTTCAGGTACACAACACAGAAGTCGTAAAGAGTTTTATTCTTAGGATGCTTAATTTTTATGTGCCTTTCATATGTAGAAGCCGTACTTTCATTTAAATAACCAAACAGGAAAGAAATGCAAATACTTCAATTGCTCTCCTGGTGGGTTTGGAAGATGCAGGGTTTCTAATGCAGCGTTTTCCTGTTTTCTGAAAAAAGATAAGCATAGTAAAAAAGAAAAACAGAAAAGTTTCTCCTATGCCTATTATTACGCACTCTATAAGTAAAAACTCCCTCTGGATATGCAGGTGACGGTGTGACCAGCAGGGCCAGGGAGGTTCTTCTCCCGCTGGACTCGGCACTGGTGAGACCGCTCCTTGAATCCTGTGTGCAGTTCTGGGCCCCTCAGCACAAGAAGGATGTTGAGGCTCGAGTGAGTCCAGAGAAGAGCGACAAGGCTGGTGAAGGGGCTGGAGAACAGACCTTATGAGGAGCGGCTGAGAGAGCTGGGGGTGTTTAGGCTGGAGAAGAGGAGGTTGAGAGGAGACCTCATTGCTCTCTACAACTACCTGAAAGGAGGTTGTGGAGAGGAGGGAGCTGGGCTCTTCTCCCAAGTGACAGGGGACAGGACGAGGGGGAATGGCCTCAAGCTCCGCCAGGGGAGATTTAGGCTAGAGATTAGGAGGAAGTTTTTTACAGAAAGGGTCATTAGGCATTGGAATAGGCTGCCCAGGGAGGTGGTTGATTCGCCTTCACTGGAGGTGTTTAAGGCACAAGTAGACGAGGTGCTGAGGGACATGGTTTAGTGTTTGATAGGAATGGTTGGACTCGATGATCTGATGGGTCTCTTCCAACCTGGTGATTCTATGATTCTATGATTCACATCTTGAAGGTCCTGAGCGTGTCTGTCGTATGTCAGTGGCAAGTTTCACCTGTAGAAGCCCTTCTTGTTATTCTTTGCACCCCTTGCCAAGTTCAGCTCCAGCCATGCCTTGGTTTTCCTGACCCCACCCCTACACAACTGGGACTTCTTGAGGTTAACTTAGCAATAAATACACTGAAAATTCTTTTTTATTTTCCTTCCAGTTGCAGCCTTTTGGGCCATAGCCCACCCCAGCAGACTAGGAGCTGAGGGAGCACCTCTGGGATTTTTGGTCAGGATTTAGGAAGGAAATTAGTTTCCGATTCTCCTTGACCTCAGCAGCAACTCCCTTGACTTTGCAGACCTGCTCAGTAGCAAATTTTCAGCTACTTGATGAGTATCTATGGGCAGCCTGAGCAGGCAGAGCTCCTGTTACAGTTTGTGTACGGCAGCCTGGGAGCCCTGGTCTTGCACAACCCCATATCAGTGAGATAACAGACTGGGGTTAGCAAATGCAGAATAATAGAGCGTGTCCTGTATTGCCAGGACATGTGTCTGATGCTGCCAAGGGATAAAGACCACAGCAATTTCCATTCCCCTCAAATGGATCTTAATACAGGATCAGAATAACTTCTGTATAGGAGTTATTCACCCAGAGAGAACAAAGAAATCTCAGATAATGCAGCTGAGAGGGAAGATTCAGATTTTTTAGTGATTTGCAATGAGTTTTCTGCTATCTGCATAAGGAAATGCTTTGGAATTGCTAAAAATTAAATACGCTGAAGCTGTATCCGTTTTGCATCCAGGCTGCAAGTGTTGCTGTGGTGTGTGTCGGTGCTTCTTGTCCCTAAACGAGTATGTTCTGACGATGCTTTGCAGTCACATTGGGAAAAGCTTTCTCAAATTGCTTTATACTTTGTAAACCAATAAACGTGGACCAAAAAGTATGGAGGAAGCTGGGGAGTTCAAGCTGGTTGTAATTTTTCCAGTGGAAACATTTTCCATCAGAAAAATGTAGATTTGGTTACATTCCCTGTTGACAATGGCCTTTTCAACTGAAAATAATAGAGAAGCTTCATTTCAGTAATGCTGCAATATTTTGTTTTGAATTTACAATTTCATTTTTTAAAACATTAAATAACGCCATCATGAAATATTGGGACTTCACTGCAGTGGAGCCTTTTCTGGAAACAGCTGCTGAACAGGAATGATAGATGGACTTTGGTTTTGTTACACTGCAAAACCACTGAAAGAAAAGCAAACCAAAGGGCAGATGATTGCAGTGCTTTCCTCGCTTTTCTTTTGGCTGGACTATTTGGAATTAACTCTTCAGGTCCATCGTGGTTCGGTTGCGGGTGCCGTAAGGCTGAGGAAGAGGCAGCGCACAGCCCAGCTGCCCAAAACCCAACCAAGTGCAGGATTGTAATTTACCACCCGGCAGAGCTCACGCTTCGGGCAGCACCTCCATCGCATCCCTTCTGCCTGCATCCAGGCAGCTTCTCCTTTCCCTTTCTCCTGCAATGAGCTCTCTGTCTGCATTACCGATGCTTGGAACCCTTGGTTTTATGTCATCTTCAAAGCAGCTGCCTTTATCCAGCGTGGTTCTGAGTCTGTTTGGGCAACTAAGGGATTTTCAAGTGTAATTAACACATGTCAACAGAGGTGGTGGAGCATTGGTGCTTCAGAGTTCAGGTAATGAGGAGCGAGGGGGATAGCCTGGCTCTTTCGTCAAGGCGTGACTAGTTTCTCAGGAATTTGTGGACGTACAAAGATCACCTTGTGGTTAAAAGTCTCAGTGGAGTCTGGAGACTATAGTGATTGTTGACTGGGGAAGATGAAAAGGTTCCCGGCTTTGCTGTGCAACTGCAAGTGAAAATAAGGGGGGGAAATTGGCCCAAATCAAGGGGAAAAATAAGAATTGAATTCACCGTGTTTGAGTTTCTGTGAATAAACAGCAGAAATTGCAATTTATCTCTGGCATTCAGACTGAGGCAGCATTTCTGGCTTTATTCAGTGCTTCCCAGAAAGTTTCATTTCAAAATGGAGCTAGCTCTGCAGTTTTCCTCCTTTTGAAGAAGGATTGTTGTTTATAGGATGACACTCATATTCCTGAGCCTTGAAATGGTGAATAAGGAAACCTGGAGAGGGTGTGTTATGTCAGATTTGTTTTGCTGAGCTCCTGTTCACAAGATGTGCTCTCAGTAAAGTGGTTTAAACACTTTGGCTTTTAAGGACAAAAACTGTCTTCTTTTGGGTTGGAGTAGATTCTGGGATTCGGGGTACAGAAAATGCACAGGAACAGAAAACGTTGAACTGAAAAGCATGAAATCATAGGTATGGTGTGTCCTTTCCCAGGGGCAGCCTCTTTAGAGATGGTGAGACTGGACAAACAAGCAACAGGAATAAATTCAAGGGCCAGGTGATAAATCTGCTGACTGAAAAAAAGATCAGGGGGATGCTGAATGCCCTGCTCCCAACGCACCTAGAGGAGTGACAGAGCAGCGAGCAGTATCTCACCATGGACTTAGAGCAGTGGGCGCTCATCTAATAAGTCCTGAGCAGCCACTAGCAGGGACTGAGATGCTAATGTGGTCCTTAGTATAACTGCAGTAAGGACACATTAAGTTAGGTTTAATATCCCACTGGGTAGGCACGTGGAAGTTAATTAAAGGCAGAGGGACTAAGAAAGCAATTGAACTCCAGTAAAACTTGCCGCAGGTACTGCCTGTCCTGACTCGAGGGTAAGTTTTGCGCTGGGAAGAAGGATGCCAAGGATGTCTTTGTTGGAGCCAACTCTCTGCGTTTTGGAGATACTTGTAACAAATGGGTCTCTGCGTGGCTGTTCCGAGGACATTATTCTAAGCGGCGGGTACTGACGTTTGAATATGGGGCAGTAAATTTCCAACAGAGAGTGCTCAAAGTCTAATTAAGCCACCTGCACAAAGTCTAGGGAAAGAGCTGAAATGACGGGAGAGGTTATATTTCCTCCGTAGTTACTGCCAGGCGAGACTGCAGACTGTAACTCTCATTTTGGTAAGAAATGTATGAAGGCTGTTCTAGCAGTAAATCAATACAGAATGCAAATTACAGATATTTTTTAAAAAACCCCAAAAGATAGGCAGCCATTATCTCCAACATTAATGTAAGCTGACCCTAAGCAATCTTGAATTGAATAACTCTTGTTCTCTGAGATGCTCCAGGGTAGAATCTTAAGTTCATTTCTTATTTATGTCCAGCAAATGTTTCACTTCTGTTGATGAATTGGCTAGTGCTGTCAATAAGCTAAATCAGCAGCTCCCAAATAATATAGGTTTATGTCTAGGCAGCTTAAGGAAAATGTTGTGTGGTTAAACAATTCCCCACATGGTTCAGTGGGTCCCAGGAGAATATCTCGTGTGCATGAGGTTCTTTTGGAGCAAAAATGGCTTGTGCCTGTTGTATGTAGAGGATGAGGGAGGGATGAAAATTGTTTCCTAATGATCTAGTGGAAGAGGAGATTGAGGTTTTGTTGGAAAACAATGGAAATCTGTTCTCTCCTTATTCACCTTTTTGATAGCACGTTTTTTTTTTGTTATGAACAGAAGTTATAGTACGCATCTTAAATTTATCTGCTTTCATAATGGTGATCTTCCTTCATTGTTAGGACTTACTTTCCTCCTCTCCCCCTCCTTTTTCCTCTCCCTCTCCTTTTCCTTTTCCATGAAGCTTGAGTAAAGAATTTTTACTCTATTTTGAACACCCACTTCTACGACATTCACAGAAAGCCTTCCACCTTAGTAAGAGTCCTATCACAGAGACCAGAGCTAGAGGGGGCCAACCAGTGCACAAGGACAGAAGTGACTGTCACCAGCAGCCTGCAGCTGGCTGAGATGTTGCTGTGTGGAGATAAACAGGCATGAGCCTCTGGGGCTGTTTGTTAGGCTCAACAATCCATGCCAGGAAAAGAACAAAAGAAGCGCAAGAGGAGACTTTGCAGGTCTTATAGAACTCTCTGGGTTTATGTGTTTTGCCTCAATCTGTGTGTTTGGAGGTACAGAGCCCTCTCCTCTCTCTTAGCTGCAGAGTTTTTTGTGTGGGACAAGTCAAAAGAAGGGTGAACCCGATGGTTGCATTGAATCCCTTGTGTCAGGAGACCAATATGCCCTCTGGAAATGGCATGAGGTGCAGCGCTGGCTCCACACCCACCTCCTGCAGAATGACAGTGATATGCAGTGGAGTCTTGCACAGAATGCTGAGACCTTTAAATGATGCTTTCCATCCAATTAATAGTAATGAGACATTTGCTTCTGCAGCCAACACCCAATGCTGCTACTTGTAATGACTTGTTTGATTGTGGATTCTCAAAAAAAGACCCACGTTATGAACCATTTGGTTGAGAGAGTGGAACCACAGAGCCAAGGATGCAGCAATATATCAGGATGACCAGAGATCTGAACAATGTTTTCAAATGAGGATTGACAGATGATGAACCTCAGTACATGAACCGTCATGTAAGAATTAACATAAAATCACCTTGGATTTTTGCTCACTGCGGCAATGTACACTAATACACTTGGAGGAAAAATTTTCTTAGCTTGCAGAGGAGTAGGGGCAGGGGCTGGTTGAGTTCCCTGCAGCTGGTTCCTACTGCTAGAGGTGACTTGGTCACAGAAAGCAAAGCTGCCTGGAATGGCTGAAGCCCATTTTGAAATGCTGCGGTTGTTGCTCACCTCTGAAACTTTCTGCTAATTGTCAAGCTAAATATGCTCCTAGCCCTTTGTTCTTAGACCAATACGACTCTTGTGCTGAAATAGCTTTTCTCTGTCCCTGGGATGTCCCTTCCATCTCCCTGCCCTCCTCAGTGCATTGCAGGTGGGAATCAAGGCAACTCCATGAGCAAGCCCTGCTCTTCTCTAGCAGCCTGGCCACTTGCATCCTCTCCAACCTCCTCCTCACTTCTTTCATTCTGAATTCATTCCTTGCTGCTCGGGGCCTGCCTGTACCCTTCTCAGGCCTTGGAAACTTGATTATTCTGCATCATGTAACGGTGAGGGCCACAGCACAGCATCTCCAACCCCAAGCATCCTTTCGTTGGCGTCGGGAGGAGCCGAAGGAGAGTGCTGCTTGCCTCCTGGATTAAATTCTGGCCATGGTAGGGAAATTTATGGGGAAGAGTGGAAGCCGTTATTTTGCCAAATTCTTCTGACAGCTGGCTTTCAGCACGGCGCTTCCCTGCTGGCTCCGTGCGAAGCTGCAGAGCTCATGCAACCACACGCTGCTCAGCACGCGCCGCCCGCAGAAGGGCTGCAGACACATTGACAGAGCAGCCTTGTGCAAAGGCGTTTGACTGCTGCTGTCCAGACCAGCCCTGCCCTTGGAGGAAATATCCTCAAGTATTCCTGATCCAGCCCCTGTGTCCCTTGCGCCGAAAGCTTCCATTTAAAGGAGTATCTAATAGCGGCCGATAGCCTTTATGTTGTGCATTTATATGGTAATAGGGTGTTCCTGCAGGTTACTTGGCAAGCTTTGAATGTGTTTGGGAACATAACCACAGGAAATGTCATTCCCACAAATTATTATTTCCTGGGGAATAAAAAAAACATCTGCCAAATTGTGTATGAAAAAGCCCCTCTAAGGGAAAACAAGATGAGGCACTTAGTTTTGAGGCAGACCTTTCAGAGCTGAGATACTTTGTCAAGTTGACTAGCGCTGGTTTGCTTTACTCGATCAACTTAAGTGTGTCTATCCAAACTGCCGTGGCCGCTATCAAACCTGGGTGTTTATGCCCCTTTTCCACCTGTGTGTTTTTAGTGATGCTGACAGGACTTACTGCTTGAGGCTAGGCGAGATAGAATCATAGATACCTGGCTGTTCAGGTAGATGTGGCTCCAGTTGCAGTGAAAGGGTTTGATCTGGGGACACTGAACTGTTTTGCTAAGATTGAGAATAGCCAAGTAAAATATTTTGACACTTCCAATTGGAATATGGTTGGGGGGCTGGGGGTGGTGTTTCCATTAGAAGAAAAATGTAGTTATTTTGACACTTTGTTACAATTTGCAGCAAAAAAATTCAGCATAAGAATAGCAGATGGAGGGATGGAAATTTCCAATTTTTTTTTAACAGACATAGTAGTTACGAGATTCACTTAACAGTTCACTCAAGGACATGTTGTTTGCAGCTTTTAGATCATTCAGTTTGTACTTTGGTGCCCAAACCTGCAATTAAGTGGATGAGATGACTTGCAAGATTTTGGGTGGTTGTATTTCTCCTCTCATCATACTAATGAAAATAACCATATAGGGCTCTGATTGTAATTACGGTGCATATAGGATGTGGTAGTTACAGTGTAATTACACAGTTTATTGTGGTGGTATTTGTACCCCAGTAAAATAAACCTGAAACTATCTGCAGTGCCCCAGGGTAGCTCATTGACACCAGTGGCTCAGGCTGAATTTATTTCCCAGAGAAATGTGATTCATTCTTGTTAGGGAAGCAAAACAAGAAATAATAATGGTTGCCTCTAGTTACCAGTCAGAAGGAAATTGTCTGTAAATAAACCTGCTAGTGAACTTGGAGAAGTGATGAGCTGGGCAAGGGAGTGCAAGGCCAGGCCTGGGGCAGCAGTGGGCACAGAGAAGAGAAGGATTTTGAAGGGAACGACTTGAGTGGGTGGATGAGGATGTTGTCTTTGGATGTTTCTGAATGCAGATGGAGAGCATTAACAACTTTATAGGCTGGGCGTCAGGTCCGGCTCTTGACAGTGGTCTTGCTTTGTGCCCTTCAGAAGGGTAATAAAAAAATCCATCCTTTTCTGTGATTCTGCCTTTCTTTCTTTCCAGAAGAGTGTAGGGGCCAACTGGGTGGCCATGTGCTCCAGAATAGGGAACCTGGAAGGTGCAGCTGTTAAATGTGAGGAAAGAGAGGGAATTAATTAAGAGCAAGCCCTTCCCGTGCAGCCTTAGAATGCTCAACTAACTCTGAGAAATGACTGTTGTGCTGTGCTCTCAGCTCCAGTGGAATATAAATCCTCCTCGGGGGAAAAACACTGAGCTAAACTTTCCTGAGAAATGTGCCTTCAAAGCCAGCTTCCCCTACCCGCCTCAGCTCAGCTGGCTCTCAGGTGAGGGCCCTTCTGCTCTGAAATCTTGGCCCAGTCATGCAGTGCTGTTCATTCTTGCTGGACTTTTTATCCTGGCAACTCTTGTATCATTTGGGATTTTAATGAATGTTGCGTCTACTCTCTCTGAGACCAACAAAGGTGTTAGTTAGGCTGGGACTGGAAGCTGAACTCTTCTCTCCCCTCGTTGACTTGAATGCTGCTCAGCATTAGGCGTCACGTATGGTTCATCTGACAGAGTCTCTTTGCAGCAGCCTTGCTTACTGGAATTGTTTGAATTAATTCTGGGAGGGAAATGGTTTAGTGCTGGCTGTCCTGAGTGCGTTTTTGGGTTGAAATCACCTCGTACAGAGGAGCAGTGTCACTGTTCCCAGGGGCTGCAGAGACTGGGGCATGGAAAAGAGCACTCAGGTCTAGCCTCGGATCCTTGAGAAGTCACATTCCCTGAGGCTTAAGCCAGTGCCATCGTAGTAGAGTATGGATTTAGTATGTAACAGTATAGATTAGAGTACTTGAGTATGTCTTATAGTATGTTTATCAACTTCCTATCAAAGAAGATACTATAGAGTGGAAAGGGGAATAAATATTGCTATTGGCTAACATCCCAAGGGAAGTGTAATCTGAATATATGTGCTCAGTTTGATGTGAAGGGCTGCTGCCAGCAAACCTGGGCAAAGGGAAAGGCAGCTGCTGGGGCAGCATCACTTCAACACCAATTCTCCCTTGTATCTTTGCTCTTCCTTTTAAAGTCAAGCCAGAGTTATGCTTTTCTTGACATCCCTACGCAGAGCAGCTTCCAGCCAAAGTGGAAGAGGTCTCAAAGTTTCTCCCAAGCCATGGCAATGTCTTCGTGGAGAGATTTACTCCATGGACCACATCTGCTCCCAGTTATGAGCCACGAGCATCAGTTGCCATGGCGACTTCTTTGGGAAAGTCATATGGGGAAAATGCTGATGTATTTTTAGCTGGGTAATTAAATTTAACAGCTGGAAATAAAGGTGAGGGCCAGCCAAGGTGCTACAGGTTCATGAACTGCTGTTTGGCACTGGCTTTTCAGCAGTGCCAGTGGGGAGAGCTGGTGGGGCTGCATTTATGGAGGTTCCTCAACTGCATGGCTCACACCTTGGATCATGTGCAGGACAACATCCGCGAGTACTTTGGACGAGAAGGAATCACTACAAAGAAAAGCAGAGAAGGAGGTGATGTTACATGTAAAAATAAAGAAGAGACGCTGGCTGAGGTCACAACTGCTTCATGTACAGTGTGTTCAACCTATAAATAACTTTTCAAATATACCTCTGAACAAGTGATATTTATAGAGTGATTGAAAAAGCTCCACTCGGTTTCAGGAGTTGATGTGTGAAGGATGTTTCAGACTTGGTCAAAAGTTCAGGTTTCTGAGAAGTCTGGAACAGAGCTGGGCCCTAAACGTGTGGGGTTGTCTCCTCTGATCGAGGCTCAAAGGTTGCAGTGCTGTAAAACGCACCTTCTGAAACCAGTGTATCTGGAAAGGATACTCGGCAGATGTTGGCATTCAGAGATCCCACAGTGGAGCTTCTGCACAGACGTAATTTATCCATGTAATTTGGATCAGTCTAACTCACGTGTAAACTTTTCTGAAGGTAGACTCGTATTTTATTTTCTAAAATACTTTCTCAGCTCCCCGCAATATTTTTAGTTCTTCCGTCTTCAGCTGTCAAGAGTTTATTTTAAAATTAATTGATTTCGATGTAATATTTACTGCACTTTAGCTTTCAGCACAGCATATGAAAATAGATTTCACTACAGCTGGCAATGTCTAATGGGATTCGTTCCTACTCCAAAGGCTCTTTGCATTATGTACCAATACTTCCAACTGAGCTTGCTTTGAACAGCCTCAGCATCTTTTCATATCACTAAGCTTACACCAGCTTGGGCTGGCAGGGAGACAAGGTGAAGCATTTAAGTTTAAAGAAGTCACAGTTGATGCAGAGCTGAACCTGAAATGTAGATATTAAGGATCTGACCCAATATTCATATGAATTAATAGGATCTTCCCTTTTCACACCAGTGGGCTCTTTGGCTGGGTGAAAAACTGATCGTATCTCATTATAATGACCACAGTTGTGGTGGAGATAAAGCAGACGGTTGCAAAGATGTGCTGGCACTGGCATATCACCAGGGCATGACACAGCGCACAAAGCAGCACATGAGATTTGGAGCAAACCCTGCCAACACACTGGTCTTGTCAAGAGAGGTGTCGAGCTTTTGATGGGAGGTGATTGAGAAGCAGCCTATGAATTGTACAGCTTTAAAAAACCTGTTAGCAAAGATGTCACTGAAATTGTTTCCCAGTAGGTTGTGATGCTCTGAAGTTTTCCTGAGGAAAAGCTTGGCCCCACTGCAGGATCTGGTGCCTCCTTTATACCTGGGAGCAGAGGGAGGTGACGTACTGGGAGTCCACAGCAGGACCAAGAATATTTTCTCCTCTAAGGCTTAATGCCTAACAAGGGTTGGACAAACTTTTCCGATCTGATCAGTTTCATGATAGAGAATAGAGAATTTTTTAATTACTTTGGGGCTTTTTCCCAAAACCAACAACCTGCCGAGTTTTCCCTCCCACCTCTCCAATGAAAGTCTTTCATGTGAAGATTAAACTCCTCTGAACACCATTATAGTGGGCCCCAGTGTGCTGCTTTCCAATATATTCTCATTCCCACAGGAGATATGATAAAGTATCTTGTATTTTTCTCTCTCCAACATGGTGCAAAGACCATATAACCAAAAATAAGAAATCTGCACCTCTTTCCCCACCTCCAGCCAAATCCTCTCAAGTAAACAGGCTCCCAGCTGGCTGAAATGTTAAGATTTCTCTTTTTCACAGCAGTTGAATCTGGGGAGCTCGGTTGTGGGGCTTCAAGTTGAGAGGTCTGAGCTGTCAAGGTGGTGGATGTGGGGTGGGGGGTCCCTTTGCTGTGCTGCACGAGTGGAGAGCAGCTATTAAGGGCTGGAGCAAATTAAAAAGCAAAACAAAGTCAGACGGCAGAAGCTGATCCAGGCTGAGGAAGAATGATGGAAGCGATTTCTTTGATGCCATCAGCATTTTTATTGATCCGAGGGTGTTTATTGCCGTAAAACCGTTATAAATTAGGGGAAAGCTATGAAGAGGAGCGAGAGATGGAAATTGCCTGAGTGTGGTTTAAAATATTAGGTCCATTGCCATGTATCGGACAAGGGATAAGGGGTACATCCAGGCTTTGGCCGCAGAATTCCATAGTCTGCAGGGCAGAGAGTGGGCACCCAACCGTTCCTGTTCACACAGTTTTGTTGGAGAAAATCAGAGCTTGGTCTGCCTGTGTGACATAAAGTAAATCTGCCTTGCAGATGTGCTCAGGGGCGTGAAGAAGGGCTGCTGGAGAAGTCCCTGGGGCTGGGGTTTGCTGTGCAGCCGTATGCGGGGAGGCTTTACTGTAGCTCTGGATGGCTCACCCATGGTAATCCAGGGCAGATGCTGCAGGAAGAAAAGGAGTTGAATGTGTTATGAATAAATAATTTTGCACAGAATATTTAACACCGAAAACAGGCAGCGTGAGCGTGGATGCTGTTGTATTTTTCTGTCTGCATGCAGAGGCAGGTGTGCATGAGTGCACCCCTACACATAGACATGTGTGTATGAGCATGTAATGATTACACTGACTTGTAACGATCAAATATGCATCATTAACACTAGAAAAGGCAATACATGCTGCTTCTGCATCCCGTGCATTCAGATACATAGACCAGGGAGTTCTCTGCTGTAATAACTCCTCTCTTTTTTTCTTCTCCTTCACAGAAATTCGTGAGGCTTTCCGAGTGCTGGACAGGGATGGGAATGGCTTTATATCCAAGCAGGAGCTGGGCATGGCAATGCGCTCCTTGGGATACATGCCCAGTGAGGTGGAGCTGGCGATTATCATGCAACGCCTCGACATGGATGGTAAGTTCTTGTCGCTGAATGTTACCGATGGAGGAGGGTTTTCCCAGTGCATTGCAGCTCATGATTTTGGGTCAGAGTTTACATCACCAAGGAAAGACCAGGGAGGAAACCAAGAAATGTTGCCTTTCATCACAGCAAGGAAAGGGCAGATAGCTGTGAGCCACCAGACTTCCATAGATAAATTGACCCCATGCAAGGGAGATGGAGCATGTATTATTAGGCTAGAGATTAGGAGGAAGTTTTTTACAGAAAGGGTCATTAGGCATTGGAATATGCTGCCCAGGGAGGTGGTTGATTCGCCTTCCCTGGGGGTGTTTAAGTCACGAGTAGACGAGGTCCTGAGGGACATGGTTTAGTGTTTGATAGGAATGGTTGGACTCAATGATCCGATGGGTCTCTTCCAACCCGGTGATTCTGTGATTNCTGGAGCCAGGGGGGACTTTTTAACTGCTGCAAAGCTACAATCAGAGCTGATCTCAACGAGCAGAGTGTCTTTAAAATGTCCTTGGTCAGAGCAGGAAGGGAGACTTCCCTGATGCCTGAAATGTGCAGGGAATCTGGGATGTGGGTCCAACCTTCTCCCTCCCTTCTGCAAGAGGCTGCAGCAGGATGGAAACACTATGCAAAGTCAGATGAAACAATGCCAAAACCAGAGTGCTTCGAGGCAACCCTGGTCTGAATGGGGCTGCTTGGCAAGGTGATATGATGGCAGCATCTTTGGGGATGCTGCTGAGGGCAGAGCTCTTGGGACATGGTGGCAGTGGGAGCAAAGCTCTCCTACGTCCCTGGGGATACCTGAGTTGAATGCCTCCACGAGATGCACAGCAGTTACAGCTATATTCATCAGGTCAGGGGAGGCAGGGAAGAGACCGTCAGCCTGCTTGAGGGTGTTCAGCATCTCCCGTAGTGCAAGAAGAAAAAGTAATGCAAAACCTGGTAGATAGAGAAGATCGGTTGTTGAAATCATCTCATTTGTAAAAGAAAAGGAAAAAAAGAGTCATCTCTTTTAAAAGCATTCTCTCCAAAAATTATTGTTTGCACCTTGCTATGTTCTGCTGGCCGTTGCTAACAGATCAGGTAATTTCTTTTTAGGTTTTGCAAAGACCAGACTCAGCACGATGCCAATTCATGGGATCTTTTACTAATACTCGGTGTTTTTTTTGAAAAAGAGTGTTGTAGGCTTGGCTTCCAGTTTTGATTCATCTCCAGTTATTCCCTGACTCTCGGTCTCACAGACTTGAGACTTTGGCACTCCTTTGTATACACTCCTAGTGTGCAGGGACCTGTAATCAGAGAGGTGGAGTTAAAATGTAGAGTAATGGGCTGCAGATGGAAGCTGTTAAATTCCTGTTTGAGACCTTTCAGAAAGCTTGATGTTTTTTTCTGCAGAGACGGGAGATGATCCTCCATCTCCTCTAGCTCAACACATTCAACAGGTCTGAAGATACAGTCTAGTTGTGCTGAGTGGTTTTACTATTTTTATTGCTTGTTGTTGCAGTATTTTGAGCAGGGGGGTTTGAGGCTGAGCACAAGTCTGTGCTATGTGAGAGTCAAATGGGACATACATTGAAAAAAGACAGGGTAATAGGAAATTCCTTAGGTTTTGAGCAAGTAGGGGAATGTTACATGAAAGATTTACTTTGCCTGCAACTCAATACTGTATAGTTTGAATTAATATTATATGACTTACGGCTACTTTTCCTCTGATGGACTGTTTTCATATTTTTCTGGGATTCAACTTGAAATACCTTGTGAGCACCAGCCATAGTTTCCTTCTTCTTCCCCTACTGTGCACGGGCATCATCTGGTAGCAAGTCTTGAACTCAATGAGCTCCTGAGGATGCCAGTTGTGCTCTGCGCTCCCAGGGACAGCCTTACCCTCCTTTCTGTATAATCCCCTTGAGGGCTGCTGAATTTTTCCAAGGCTTTGGCTCAGCATCAGGTGGATGGGAAGCTCAGCTGGATGAAAGGTCATGTTCAAGGAGGAGTCCCCTGTGGTCAGGAAAGCCAAGGGGGAGGCAGTGATTCTCCTGTGCATCCCCCAGCACCTGACATGAATTACAAAGTGACGGCAGGTAGCGTAGCCAGACATCCGTTTCTCCACGCAAGGCTGCTGCCAGTGTCTGTTAATAATGAGGTAATACAATTGGCAGTCGTTTATATTTAATCTGAACCGGCCTGAACAGACCTAGTGCAAGCATACGGTTTTCATCAGGAATTACCTTGGGAGCGCGTACACATTGCAGGATGGCAAACCATTTGTATCTGCTGTGGCTTATTTAACTGCTGGGCTTCAAATAATGAGCAGCCAGAACTGGTTTGAATTTGGTTTGCATTGCAAACCCTGTTTTCTGTAGGGATGAGGAGCGAAGCTCAACCCTGTCTCGGTCTGGCTGAGGAGACATTTGTGCTGTGGGAGCAGGATTTCTCCCTCAGCTGCACAAAGCATGTTGAAAGGCTTCCTAGGGAGGTGGTTGAGTTACCTTCCCTGGAAGTGTTTAAGGGACGGGTGGATGAGGTGCTGAGGGACATGGTTTAGTGATTGATGGGAATAGTTTGACTCGGTGATCCGGTGGGTCTCTTCCAACCTGGTGATTCTATGATTCTGTGAAAGAAAAGCACATGAAATGTATGCTGGAGTGGTTTTTTGGCAAAGCATAAACTGACACGACAAGGGCATTTCACACCTCTGTGTCACCTTCTGCCACAAAAGATGTCACCGAGCTCAGTACACAGGGATCAACTCCAGAGATGCCCAAGGACGGCTGCTTGTGGCGCTGCAGTGTGCAGCTATTCAGTAACGCACAGCAAGCCTCCAGATCAGAGTAGAAATGAAGGTGCATTTCATAGTTCATTGCGTTCAAAGGCAAAACGGAGTTAGTTAGAAAATGCTACTTGATCTTAAGTGAAAATAGCAATCGCACAGCTTGGCTTTCGCCCAGGAACTCTTCACAAGTGTCGTGTCGCTTGTGGCTCTTGAGTGCTACGATCAGCCTAACTTCCCAGGTGATGTGCCAGCAGCCCTGGCGTTGACAGGGTGAGGTGAGTGCAATGAATGGGTTTGTCCTCAGCAACTGTCGTGGGGTGATGCTGTGGATGTCTAAGAGCTTCCAAATGTCCTCCAGGGCTCAGATGAAGGGACTCCTGCCTGTTGGGATCCTGAGGTTGCCAGTTGTCTCACGCCATGAAACCTGTGACACACAGAAGGACTTGGGTTCCTTATCTTCTGGGCTTTGATGCCATAACATGGCAAAGCTGTCACAGGGCTGGGGAGGAGGGAGGGAAGTTTAGCCAAGAAATGGTAAGATGGAACTCCAGGATGAGTTGGGGCTCATAAACAGAACAAGATATATTTTCCTGTGCACAGGCAAGTGTAAACTCACAGGAAATCCTATATTAAGGAGCATCAAAACCAGCTCCCTGTCCCCGGAGGTGGCTGTCACATATTCCTGAGATTGACTACACAGTTGAACATCAAATTGGCTTTTTTCCTGTTCACCACCCCTCCTCCCAACAGGTGAGGTGAGTTTGGGCCACTGTGGCAGGGGATGTTTCTTTCCCCTGCTGTGGCAGCATGTGAGTGCATTTGCCTTCTTAGCACAGCTTTGCTGAATGCAAGTATTTCCAGGGAATATTTAGTTCTTACCAGTCCTCATTGGAGGAAGGGGGCATCAGAGACTGAGTACCCACTGCATTTCCTATAAGTGCTTTCTCCACCTTTTCTTCCACCTCGCTTTGCTGTTCTGCAATACACGCTTCTAGGTGAGGAGGAGCGCAACTGCCATGGTGGCAAATATTGTAGTTGGCATCGAAAAATGAATTAGGAAGAAAAATGAGAGTATACTTGGAGGATTTCAAGGTCTCAAGAGAAACCTTATTAGTTGTCAGAAACACTTTTTATGAACTACTGGAGATGCTGTGGCATTGCCATGATGGGGAGATGAGAGAACCAGAACAAAAGAGAAGACAAAGGGGTTTTTTTAATGCAGAAATGCCTCTTTAGGGGAAGGAATGGTGTTTCCATCACTCAGAGCATGGGATTCGCATTAGGCCACAGCTTTGCTTACATCTTGATAGAAGTGGTGCATGACTGTGTGCTGGTTGGTTGTTCAGTACTGCTGGGCATCTATCCAGTGTGCTGTGCCTTATAGGGACATATTGTTTGCTTTTGGTCTGGAAACAGAGGTCAAATTTTACCGTGGTTTATACCCTTGATTTGCTTTATCCTTAGACATAATTAGGTATTGCACGAATGTAAACATTGCAGACTATGAGAGACGCATATATTTCTGTCTGCAATCTGGAGAATGACCTGAAATGTTCTGCCAGTATGTGGAAAATAAAATATTTTATATATTTACGTGCTGGAAAAGAAATTATTTGTAAATTCTTCCAATTGGCAGTAGTGTCAGTAAAAATGCAGAGAAATGGCACATTAAATGTGTTGCCTTATCTGGGATGTCTACTCTTTAAGCATAGTTTCGCAATAAAATAGATGAATGTGTGACTTAAGTGTCAAACTCTTTCGTTACAACATAAGACACTTTTATCTGAGGAATAAAATAAGCACTGAGTGTACTAATTAGAGGAGCAGCTGGTTTCAGTACCCTGGAAAAATAACTTCAGGCTAAGACAAGATGGAAAAAAAAAATCCCTCTGTGTCAAATTGTTTATTATAGTACAAATAGGAAATACTTTGATCAAGCAAAAGACAAGCTGGTTTCATCACCGTACAAGCAAGCTACCTGTTACCTTTTATCACGTTACGTGACGTGTCAGCCATAGCTGTGAAAATACAGCTATGACATCCTTGTTAGTAATAAAAAAGAGAGGAAAGAAATCCTAGTTTAAAATCCTGTGTGTTCTCAAGCTGCTTTGCAATGGCTCTTGATTGAACAGGGAAGAGAAGAGGGATGAAAAAAACCAAGTTAGCTGCAATGGTTGCAGTGGGCTTCTCCATTTTTGTTGTCCTCTTATGCTTTGTCTGCAGAAGTTTAACTCCTTCCCCCTCATGCGAGCTCACATGGGCTGTGATCCCCTTTGGAAAGGGAATAAAGCACAGCAACATAACTGCCCGGCATCAAGAACTGGTGTCAGCACATCGTCTCCCTAAAAGCCAGTTTTCTGAGCAGTTGTACCGCTGTTGGATCAGGGTTTGTACATAGACATTGCTTCGGTTTGCTTCCCCACGCGAGGAAAGGGAGATCAAATTTAGATGCTTTACTATCTGGAGGATGCATGCTGTGACACAGGGATGGGAACAACTGAAGGACCTGGACTGGGAGATCTGTAGAAAGAATACGTTTCTCTTCTGAAAAATGAGTGCTGAGCTCTCCTTGTAGTCTGCAGAAGGCAAGTTCCTTGCTCTTAGTCATTGCATGACCAAATGTTTGCTTCTTTTGGGAAAACCAGCTCACACTACCCTCTGTGGGACAATGGTGACATTCACAATCTTTAAACGTTTTACCAGAGGTTGGGCTGGGTTGGGCAGCACCTTAAAGCCCATCCAGTTCCAACCCCCCTGCTGCAGGCAGGGACACTTCCCACGGGATCAGGGGATCCAAGCCCCAACCAACCTGGCCTTGAACACCTCCAGGGATGGGGCAGCCACCACTTCTCTGCACAACCTGGGCCAGGGCCTCTCCACCCTCATAGTAAAAACCTTCTTCCCAATATCTCATCCCAATCTCCCCTCTTTCAGCTTAAAACCATTCCCACTCATACTATCCCCACACTCCTGGATCAAGACCCCCTTCCCAGCTTTCCTTTAAGTGCTGGANTTCAGCTTAAAACCATTCCCACTCATACTATCCCCACACTCCTGGATCAAGACCCCCTTCCCAGCTTTCCTTTAAGTGCTGGAAGGCTGCTCTAAAGTCTTCCCAGACCTCATATCTCTTTCTTTTGTCTCTTGTCTCTTTTTCTTTTCTGTGATTGTGGTTTTTTTCCCCTCCACTTTACTGCCATGGATGACTCCTTGTGTGTCAACATTTCATCGAGAAGCTGTGTGAAAAGGCCCAGGCTGCTGGAGGTAGACCAGAAACAGTTCCTGGGTTTAAAATGCAGAGTTAATGGGAAAAGCATCGACAAGTTGTTGCAGACTTTGGATTTGTCCTCTGTACTTGCAGGCTTCTTATTTTTGTGTATGAGAAATGATCAGCGTGGTTGTCCTTTGCAGTGCGTTGCTGAGCTGAGAAACTCGGTCGGCGAGATGGATTTGATGCGACTTGTCTTTGTTTATAGAGGCCACTTTCTTTGTGTCTGCTCTGATTTGTAAAATGGAGATTATGTTCTCGCTTCAAGGAATGAAGAGTAATTACTGTTGCTGGTGAAGGTAGTTAGATTTGCAGCTCAGCACTGGGAACGGAGTCGTAAGTAATATCAAATTCTGTCTTTAGTGCAGTGCCTGGATGGCTCGGTGCAGCCGTGTTGAATAGGGAGGACAAGAAGAATAAACTGACTTGCAATTCCTTCCATGAATCCTCTCCACCTTGTGCTCCGATGGGGCAGAGTTCTCTGCTGAACACAGCATGCTGTCTGAGCTGTCTCATGCAGGCATGCCTCGTAATTTGTTTGCATCCTTGTTTAATTTTATTTATCCCTTAAAATGCAATATTGCTAGCGTTAGGATTTTGGCTTCACAGAAGGTGTGTGCCGCAGGGACACGTATTACTCTCTTTTGATGAGCCTGCGACTTGCTGTTCATCTCAAACTTGTGCTGAGCTGTCTGACGCACACAGAGCTCTCCTGCTATTGCTGGGGCCTGGGGAGCAAAAATAGTTGGTTTTTAATCCTGGGTAGTTAGTTGGGATGTGATTTTGCTCCTCTCAAAGGGATCATCTGATAAAGGGATCAACTGGTTAGAAGTTGCATGACACAAGAGTTCTTCAAACACCTGCAAAATGGAATGGTTGGACTCAGTGATCCAGTGGGTCTCTTCCAACCTGGTGATTCTATGACTCCATGAAAGTGAACCCTGTTGGTTTTATGTGCCAGGTGCCTTTGCACAGGAGAGAGGGTCCCCAGGGGATGTGGCCGTAGGTCGGAGGGGATGGCAGGGGCTCACAGGGACCATGCTCAGCATGCTCTGCTGATCACAGAGGTGGTAACTGGAGCATCCTGTGGCTTCCGAAGACTGACCTGAAGCTGGCACACTGCTTGGCAAGTGGCTGATTTTAATTATGTTTTACTGCAGTCACTGGTTTTGTTGGACTTTTCTTCTAGCCGAGCACTGACAGCATCTTGCTTGCTTTAGTTCTGGTGGTGGAACGCAGGACACGTCACACCTGGCACCACAGAGGCAGAGCCCCCAGCCCTCTTCCATCACTGTCTCACAGGTCAGCTCCTGGACAGGCTCCTCTTGGCCAAACACGGGGAGTTAATAGATTTTTTTTTTTTCTAATGGGGAAGCAAACAAGCCCTCTGCAACCATTTTCTCTTCATTGCCAGACGAGCCAACAGCCTGTCAAAATGAGTAACTCTCAAGGTCTTTTTCTCAGTGTCTTGATGGATGTAGCCCCGGCTTTGTCTTTCTGGGCTCCGTTTGAGCCTTTCAGACCCCATGGAAATTTCCTCCTCCAGGAACATATGTCTGTACAATTTGCTCATCTTGACTGTGCAGTTGTCATTGAACCAGAGCAGCCAGCTCCACACAGTCAGTCCTAAAAATGCAGCACATGGATGTGTCCCTTAAGGGCAGAGCGGGCTCCAGTGGAGACGTTTCACCCCTTCTTTTGGCTCCAATACAGTTTTTCCCTCAAAAAACCCAGTCATTAAGGGTGTTGAATGTGTGTCAGAGCTGGTGAACAGTAAAAGAGTGGCTGAGGGATGTGTCCCCACTGTTCATAAGGAACAATAGAAATGGGAAATTGTGTTTTTTCACATGTATTCCATGTTGGGGAGTATCAGAGACACTCTGGGGAGAAGAGGAGGCTGAAGGGAGACCTCATTGCTCTCTACAACTACCTGAAAGGAGATTTTGGAGACGAGGGTGCTGGCCTCTTCTCCCAAGTGACAGGGGACAGGATGAGAGGGAATGGCCTCAAGCTCCACCAGGGCAGTTTTAGGCTGACCATTAGAAAAAAGAATTTTCATGGAAAGGGTCATTTGGCACTGGCAGAGGCTGCCCAGGGAGGAGGTTGAGTCACCTTCCCTGGAGGTGTTTAAGGCACGGATGGATGAGGTGCTGAGGGACATGCGTTATTGATTGATGGGAATGGTTGGACTTGATGATCCAGTGGGTCTTTTCCAACCTGGTGGTGATGATATGATTCTATGAAACCTCCCAGGGGAAGGCAACAGGATTCTTTAGAAATGGGAGACACTCATTGTAGTTTTTGTCCATCCTGGGAACTGGTTGCACATCCCATGCCAGTGGGAGCAGGGTGGCTCTAGCACCCGGCTCTGCTAGCAACCTGCTTTCAGGTAACATTTAGGAAGGTGGTGCTCTGTGCCTCAGTTTCCCCACTGCAAAATGTCTGTGTCAGCACAGCAGTGGAGCCTTATTTGCTCTTTTCAGCCGATTTAATGAATGCCTATAATTAAGACTGAAAGTTTTATGAAAGACTTTCCCTGGTTCTGGTCGAAGTTATGGATTGAGGCTGTAATTAGGCAGAAAGTCTCTGGGTCATGCTGGGAAAAGGGTCAAGCTGGCGATCAGGCTGTTCTCTTCTCACCATAAAATAAAAAAAACCGAAAAACTCGTCTGGGAAGTATCCTGTGGCTGGAGCTTTTCTGTGCACATCCTCTGCATCATTTCAAGGCACGACAGCAAGAGCCTTCACCAGGCTGCATTGTTACTGCACAGGTTACTTTATGGGCGCAAACAATGACACAGACCGGGACGGAGAGTCACTGCAGCTAGCTATTAAGAGAATAAAAATAAACAGGAGTGTTGTGTGCGCCTGGGACCCAAGCTGTAAAAGACTAGCTCATTAACTTTAAATATATCACCTAGCTGCACTCTGGAGGTCAAACTCGAGAGAAAAAAAAAAAATAAGTGTGAATACTTATGAGTCTACACACAGCAGATCCTCATCTCCATTTAAATGTATGTCTCATCTCTGTGCCACGACAAGAAACTTTTAAGGAGGAGGGAGGACCTGATTATCCTAAGACTCAACAGGGAAAAGACTCATTTAGGAAGCAGTCAGGCCAGATTATGCAGGCTCCCAATTTAAGGCATAAGGCTCTGAACGCCAGGTGTAAGTCTCTGTTCTGCCCTTGGGTAAAGACAATGCAATCCATGCATGTTTCCCCCCTCTCTTTTTCTTTCTCTCTCCTGCTCTGTCTTTCTCCAGCCCAATGAATATTTATTATGTCCTCCAAGGGAGCTGCTCCAGCTGGGAACTTCTGGACAGACAGCAGTCGACTGGAGGCTGAGGGTCGGGGCTCTCCCACGGGATGGAGGGTGAGATAGGTTCATGCTTGCTGCTCCTGTGAGCATTTAATTCTTTCTTCAAAGCGGGAGAGCTCTGGCAGGAGAGTTTGTGAGAGCCCCATGTGCAGGCTGCTGCCACCTGGGACGTGGAGATTTGCCTCTCTCCTCTTCCAGGTCCCACGCAATCTGGAGGTGACGTGCTGCGCTGCCCCCCTGGGCTCTCCTTACCTGGCTCATCCAGCATGGGCAAACCACTGCTGAGGGAAGATCCTGTGGGATCGGGAACAAATGTACCAGGAGAAAGGCAGGATCGGGTTGAGGTTATAGGAATGTAGCTTGGTTTGGTGTAAGGGTGCAGTTGGGGGTATTTTGTGCTGCAGTTGCCTTCCTTGGTGCCCTGACAAGGTGACTGCAGAGCTCTGCCTACCCTCAAGCATTTGCATGTTTCCTACTAAATGTCCTCCACGTCCTCCAGCAAATATGACCTCCCCTTCTTCCCTTCCTTAAAGGCAAGGGGGTTGAGAGGAGACAGAATCCTTGGCCCGGAGCTGAAATCCCATGTGCTTAGAGAGAGAGTTATGATTTTCTCTGCTCAGCTCTGATGCACAGTGAAGTACAGCACCTCCAGCAACAGCCAATGATAGCACCTTGAAATGTTTTTGGCCTGGGAATCTGGAAGCATCATCCCAATATGAATGAATTGGGTTTCCAGGCAAGTAGCTCAGGAGAGTAAATCCCCCTTCAAAAGTGCTGGAGGCTTCTTCAGCTTCCCCCAACATACAGGTTCAATGCAGAGTTTGCTCCCTGGGAGTTCACTGGTAGTTTTACAGATTCCTCTAAATGTTAAGTCATCAGTGCTTTTCCTATTTCCACATCCCATTGGTTTATTGAGAAGAGCTAATGGCTGTTTTTCAAAGGTGCAGACACCCCTTCCTTGGGGCTGTCATGTCCAAAGCAGATTTCCTTGGGCTACAGTGTCTGGGAGAGCTGGGAAAAAAGCTTGGTTTCCCACTCCATAGCTACTGCTCTGTTGTCTTTGGTGGGCTTGGCATAAGTGGATATTGAACACGACGCAGGGCTCAATGGTTTCCTGCTTGTAGCCCTGTGGATCTTCGCGGTGGCGGCCAAACTGATCTCCCAGGATGGAAAACATCGATGCTGGGGCTCTTCAAACTGAAATCATACCCAGTGAGTGAAGAATGTGTGGTGTGACTTTGGCAGCTCCAGGACCCTGTGGTCCTGGAGCACTGGAAAGGTACCCAGAGGATTCTAGGCACCTTCAGGCACCCCCTTTTCATGATGCGGTGGTTAGCCAGGTTCATGTGATTGCTCCCAGGATGGTTACAGTCCATCTAGCTGCTGTTCTTTTTTATGATCACATTTGCCTGTTTTTTGACAGATCTGAGCCTGTGTCTTGCAGGGAGCAAACCTTTGTGGGTATCTGGAAGCACTTAGCACCCAGCTGGTGCTAACAGAGCAGTAATGATAAGCAGAGCTGATTTGTCTCTGATGATGTGGCCAGCGATGCTCTGAGTCACAGTTTTAGTCATGCGAGGTTCAGCCACATGATTGCTAACCCCTTTCTTACTCTTTGACATCAATGGTAGAATTAAGAGGAAGCATTATGGGAAAGAAGTCCATTAGGGCATAACAGTAAAATAAATAAATATTTTAGGTGGTTTAAAACCAAGGGTTAAGCTCAGCTCTGGTGTTCTGCTAAGATCACTCACACAATCAGTGACTGTCTCTTGGCTGATGGGTGGTAACTCAGGGATGGGATAGCATCCGAATCACATTTTTCCCTTGAACCCCTCTGGTCTGCACCCATATTGCCACCTGATAGTCACCCCCTGCCCTTGCTGACCTGCACCACCATGACTCAACGTTTCCCTGTCCTCCCAAATTGTAAATAAGTTATTGCAGTGTGTGACTGCCTTCATCAACCAGGGACTTCTGCATGGCTTGGGCTTACAAACCTCATCTGCGTTTGTAACTGAGAGGAACAGAGAGAGGAAGATAGCTGCAACCACTCATGGATAGGAGTGCAGCCTGCTCCATCCTGACTGGAGATTTTCACCTGCTTGTGTCCCATCCCTCCTTACAAAGTTGTTTTCCTTCAGCATGATGAGTTCTTCCTGAAGAAGTTAATGTAAACCTGAAAGCAGAAGTTGGAGGGAGAGTGCAAACACCACACGTTATAAATTGGACGGGGGGGGGGTCAGCATGGGACTGGGGTTGCGTGATCACTGCTGATTACGTGTTATTTAGGGCTTGCTGCATGGCTCATGGAAAGGAGCAAGGGAAGGCGAGAGCCGTGTAGACAGCACACATGCTCCAGCCCAGCATGTTCCTCCTTTCTTCCCATCCCTTAAGCCCAACTAAAAGTTCATTTCTGAATCAGCTGCACATCGCTCGCTCTGAATATCAACTACTCTCGGGTGAGGAGCACATCTGTAGGCACAGCAAAGCCAAACATGGGGACGTGTGTGGTGTTTGATTTGCCTCCAATGCAGATTCTCGAACAGATGCTCGATGTGTGCATCGCATATTAGCTTGTTGCTGTGTACGTGACTGGCTCAGAGGAGGAGGAGGAAGGCATCTTTTGTCTGTACCCAAAACAAATTTCAAGCTGAGTGCTCCCAAGATCTGATGAGTAGCCTGACACTCGTAGATCCTACAGGCAATGTGGTTGTTGGGCATTACCTGCTTGTGCCATGGTTGTGGAGACCTACCCAGAGCATTTTCACCTTGCAACCACTCAGAGCTGCACTGTGTATTGCAACTCTGGAGCCTGTGTATTGTTGCTTTGTTATATTTCTCTCCTGACTGTTGAATACTGTAGGAGGAATTTTTCAACCAAAATTCTCGTTCTTGATATTGTGATGCTGCAATGTCCTGAGATCTTGATGGCAGGAAGATTTGTTTTCTGCAGCTTAAAACGAATATAAAAGGGATGTTTCTCCCAGGCAAAGTGTTCTGGGGTCTGGTTTTAACTGCTAGTTAAAAGTTTTAATTGAAAAAGCAGTCAATAAGGGGATAATGCATTTTGTAATAGCATCTTTCTTCTGAGGTTGTGGAAAATGCTATAATTAAGCTGATAATTAAACCCCGTGAAGCTAGTTATGATCCCTGGCAAAGGCACAATGAAGTCAGGAGCAAGGGTTTGCCCTAAGTCTTGTTCTGAGTCAGACACAGAGTCCAAGAGTCCTGGCACCCACTTTCTCATGAGTCATGTGTCAGTCTAAGTCCTGCCTCTGCTCTGTGGATGAAATGATGTTGCAGAAAACACAAATTGAATCACTCAATATTTAGGGGTCACATATGCATAGGCCAAATAAATGCATGGGCAGACAATGGAGTCTCTTTAAACTGGAAATTGTTTTCTTGCTAATCTGGCTAATTTCTTTAATTCAGTTTACATCGTAGAATATGGTTTGGTACTACCTTTCCCTTGAAGTGATGTAGTGCAATGTAAATTGCCTCAAATCCACTGTCACCTTGCATTACCTTTCCCAGTGTGATCCAATGTGCTGTGACTGATACAATCTGACTTGATGTCATAAACTGATGCCTCTCATGGGGAAGCAAGAGGAACACATTTCTGCGTAGCCCATAAATGTTTTAAAGAATGGCTTTCCGAGTGGTGGGATGCCCACCCCTTTCCTTTTCTGCTGAATAAGCTGCCTCAGAAATGAGCTCCGGCTTGCAAGCGCTCAGCCTACTCGAGCCCTGCAAAGCCTTTTAGCGTGTGCTGAGCTTGAAGGTGTGAGCAACTTTAGCAGTGGGATGGTGACTTCTTGCACGTTATGAGATCAAAGCTATTATGAATCTCTGCTGGGTTTCCTTTCAGACCTCCCGTTGCTGCCTCACCCCCAGGATATTTGCTCTTGTCTTCACAAATTTACAGGCAGAGCCTGGTGAATAGAGATCACTACTCTAGTAAATGATCGTTTTGACTCCGCTTATTTTCACATTGTGTTTCTGCGAAGATAAGGACACAGAGAGATTTCAATCAGTGGTGCATATGCTCAGATCAAGCATATGAAACATAATAAAAAGGACAGATAGCAGCAGCATGCAGTGCACGTGGTGAAGCTGTCACTCAGGGCTGCTGCAGGTACTGCAGTCAATAGCGATGTTTTAATAGTAGCCCTTGCATTGATCTGCTTTAGTCTGATGGTTTTAGATGCTTCTTACCCTAATAATTTAACAGCAGTAACTACACGGAGAGGTGGATGAAGTCAGTTCCAGCTGAATTTGAATTAAAAAACAACCCAAAATTCTTGCATTTGCTGAGTTTGTTACCAAACATGAAGCATGTCAAATGTATCCACCCATATCAACTGGTCTAATAAAACGTAGGGGATGTCTATGGACTGATAGACAAAGGAGAGGCCAATAGACATTAAACTATCCTGTTCAGAGAAGCAGGTATTTTTAAGATCCTTCAGCAGGCATGAATTTCTCTCCTTTTTTTTGCCAGTTTCACTAAGCATCACAGAAATTCTCTGAGGGAAAAGTAATATTTGATATAATAATCAGCTATACTTCACACAGCCGCATGCCTCATTTACAAAACATACATTATACTAGAGGGGCTTGGGCTTGCTTAGGCTCAGTTCATTAGTGGCAGGAGCAGTCTCCTCTTCCTGCTAATGGCACCAAAGCTGGGTCTATGCTGCCTGCTCTGCATGCTGAGCACACGGGGCTTTTAAGAGATGGATGCTGATGGAAAACGGAAATAAAATGTCTTGTGGATACTCAAGTCTGGCTTTTCCCTCTATGTGCTCTCTTCTTCTGGAGGATGCGGTTGGGTCTGTAAAAGTTGTGCAGAGACCTGCTTGTTTAGTGGCTCTGTAGAGCCCTGGCCATGCTGATGGCTGCTGACCTCCTGCCAAAACTATTTTGGGTTTTTTTGAGAAGTGACTTGCCTACAGCCTGTGTGGGGCTGGGGAATAACCTGTTCATCTCTATTTGTGCATCACTTGGTCCTGTCCTCAAGTGTGGGTATACCACCATGTGAATAACAACAACTTTGGGTTTGTAGGCATCTTAAAGTTGATGTAGGAGGTGCCACAGTGCGTGGATGGGTCCATGATATGCAGCAGATCCAGAGCAGCACGTCAGACACTGGCACAAAGCCGTCCTTCAGTGGAGTCATTGATCTTTTTCTTTCATTCCAGGGGATGGCCAGGTTGATTTTGATGAATTTATGACTATTCTGGGCCCTAAGCTGGTATCATCGGAAGGCAGAGATGGCTTTCTGGGGAATACAATAGACAGCATATTCTGGCAGGTAAGTGGTCATTTTTTTAAAATGCAACTTTAGCCAAATATCAGTCAATACCAGCCAATATCACGGATTTGTTGAGGAGCACAAGATGTTTTGCTAAGCACGAATGCTTGTGTAATAGCTACTTGAGTCCCTCTCACTGTGTGCTGTGTAAGATGATCCCGTGTTGCTGAGGGACC
>WAAB01006083.1:0-12260 GCA_013389865.1 Piaya cayana
CTATGATTCTATGAAAACAGGCATCCCAAGGGAGGCTAACAAGTAAATGATCACGCGCAAGTGAGACAAATGGGAGATCTAACTCTGACAGTGGCATGGAAATGTATTCCAGAAGCAAGGGCTGCTGTCTCAAACAAAACTGTCACTGTTTCCACAGCCTGAGACATTTTCAGAGTCAAAAAGAAAATCCCATAGAGAAGTAAGGCTACCTGAAAGGTTTCTACCTGTTTAGCATGGGAATAGGTTCTCCAGGTTTCAGTAGGTTGTATTAGCTTGGACATGCTGAAATGCTGACGTGCTTATACTGCTTCTGGGATACAGATTCAAACCTCCACTGCACAGATATATTACAATGCTTAGCCCTGGGTCAGAAATCTCTACATTGTTCTGCACTGTGCAGTAGCAGCATGGCTTGTAAGCCTCTTTGTCAAAATGGATCTCAAAAATATCATTGAGAAAACAGATCCGTTCACTGGGTTGTGCTTGTTTAACAGACATTAAAATTGTTAATTTATTAACATGTATTTTCATATAAAGCGTAATAACTTGGAGTAGTGAAAAAGAAAAAAATCAGTAACTACCACGAACGATTCTGCTTCATCTCCTACCAGTACAGCGATGGCTGAAACTGGCAAATTAGGCCCATCGTACCAATCTTCAGTATGAGAAACTGGGAAAAAAAAATCCTTAGGAGGACTCGCGGACTNGAGAGTCACGCACATAACTTGTATATGGTGTGAGGATTCATGATTTATTTGGAGAAATTTAACAATGATGAAAAATCAGTATATTGCCTGCTGGACTCTACTGGTCACCAGTGTGTGAGTGGATGTTACAATGCAGGAGGTCAGGATTCTATAGTTTGCAAGCTGTGTTGGTTTATGACTAGGAAAAAAAAATATGTAAAATAAACTGTTCTCAGTGGAGGTTTAACCTCTACTGAATGGAATGAAAAGTGAGGGAAAAGGAGTATAAATGTATTTTCACGTGTGCACTCCATAAGAGCAAAAGGCAACCCCCCCTTCAGTATTCCTTTCAGATCTCAAATTAAGGCCTTGTCTATACTCTACTAGTATAACTGTGTCAGTGGCAATATCCTTGCAATATTCATAGTTAAAGAGATTAAACACACTTGGGAATTGTAGAGCAGCTGCCACAGAGACAGCATAGGTGTTAGACTTCAAGGACTCCAACTGGAACGGTCTATACTACTTTTACATCAGCCTCAAAAAACATCTTAATATAAATAAATTCTAAGTTTTCTGTGCTCTGTGAAGTGAATGAGCAGAGTTGTCCCCTCTGGACCTGTAAATTGGCCAATCTGGAAATCACACAAAAGACCGATCCTGTTTCTGGTACAGTTTGTGATTACAACATATTGTTTAACCATGTTTACTAGGAAGGAACCTGATCCCAATTTAGTGGTTTCATAACTACAAAAGCAATGCTCAACGCAGCCACTCGCAGGAAAGGAGTTCAGGAACAACCTTAGTTCAGTCATGCAGCTTTTGATAGAGGCTGCCCAAGCAGCTGATTAGTATTAGCTTCATCATGTGCATAATCTGGACATGCAAGCGCTAAGAAACTAAAACGTAAATTAAATTCACTTGATTGACTCGACAGATTCACGCTGGTTGTGATTTAGCAATTACTGATTGCAATTGCCAGGTAAACTACATTGGATTAAATTCTTTGCAAACAGATCTAGGTTGCTAATCTTAGTTATTAAACTACACTTCTAGATTCCACCTTCCCTGGAGGGGTTTAAGGGATGGGTGAATGAGGCGCTGAGGGACATGGTTTAGTGTTTGATGGGAACTGTTGGACTCGATGATCCGGTGGGTCTCTTCCAACCTGGTTGTTCTATGATTCTTTGATTTTTCTGTTAACCCGAAGGGTTTTTCACTTACATTTGCTTAAGGTGATGCTCATCATTATTCCTTTCAATATGCCACACAGTAACGGAGTTTTTGTTAATGAGACACAGTTGCTGCCAATTCATAGGGTTAAAACTTAGAGAGGTCGCAGTTACCCCTGGCTGAGACTCTCTACACAGGAGGATATTTTCTTGCCAGTTCCTTCATTAAGGAGAGTAAAAGAAAATCAGATCCACTAAAAAAAAGTCAAAAACATTCAAGTCAAAGATCTCGATGTGATTATGACTAACACTCATGATAGAGATTGGAAAACAGATACTTTGACACTGACAAAAAATTTCTGCTCTCAAACACGTTAGGTTCTCTTGAGAATGAAAAGGAGGTGGTTAATTAGGCACATGTAAAATTAGTCCTGCTACAAAAAGACTGCCTAGTTAAAATAGTTTTGAAAACTGACATTTCAGAAACATTATCATACGCTTCTTTTTGCGAAAAGAACAGCAGAGTCAAGAGACGTGGAAATTTTTTCATCAGTTCCGTCAGCAACAACTTGAATGGTCCCGAACAATTAACACTTCAGCCTTGCTCTTCCAACCCGTAAAATAGTGATTATCATTCCTGCAGGCTTGCAGTTGGAACGTATTATAGTTAAAAAATAAACCACAGTCAGCCCATGATTATTTATGGCTGAATTACTTAGGTAATACAGTAATTGTGCTGCGGATGCAGACATAGAAGCTATGGCTGCACTAACGACCTTGAGCACAAAGCAGGGCAGGATTTGTGTGGGGCCGTTATGTATAGCTGACAGCAGCCTGGGAATCTGCTTTCAACTGACTTTTCTTTTGTCCAGCGTAACCTATTTTATGTTTTCGCCACTTAATTTGCATATTTCTCCATTATTCAGATTAATTTTTGACCGCATGTGCATTTTTAGGTGCTGTCCAAGAAGCGATTAACGACATTTGACGAAAATGGTTTAAACCGTTTCTTAATTTCTTGGACAATATATCTGACTGCTAAATAACATTTACGGCTTCAGTATTTGGCATCACTGCTGAGAGTAAAAAAGCCTAAAATGCAGACACTGCTGCAAATGGATTTAGTATAATCCCATGGTTCTGTCCTGCAATATATTCACTTGCAGAAACACGTCAGGATGCCAGACGATGGTTGATATTGATAGCACATGCAAGAAATGAGAAGTATTCGCACACACACAGGAACTGTCATTAAAATAGGAAGCTATAAGCTGCAATTCTGACTTTAAAAGATATCAGTGTAGCATTCTCTCTAAAGACCTGTCAGTGTGTTCTCATCTCCTACCTAACAGACAGCGCGAACGCTCTTTTATAGTAGATAATTTATTAAGATCTGAAACTATATGTTACAGGTATCTGGGAAAAAAAAATCCAGCATGAAGCCTTTCGTTTGAACAGTAGAGAATGAAGATCTAGGGATAAAATACCTCAGATAAAAGGCAGCTTTTAGTTATCCATAAGCTTTCTATATTCTGAGACTGACACAGATTTCAAAACACACCTTACACATCTGATTCCAAACTATCTGCTTAAAATAAAGCAACTGTGCAATCATCATGTTGCAATCCCACATTAAGAGTGCTCAGTACGGAGCTTTCTTTCATCTGCACACACACAATCATCCGATGAATGAACAGCATAATCTAATTGCAAAACCGAAGGACCTGACCTCACAGTAAATTCACAATCCCCTGTTTAAGTTATAATAAATGATAAGTGTAACACTGTATGGTAATTATATTTTTTTTGTTACTAAATTCTTTCTGTCTGGAATCCAGGATGGTTTTTTAATGACAAACAGCTTCTAATAGTCATATTCATGCTGATTCAAATAGGTTTAAATTGCTGGGTCTTGGAAATTGCCACTACTTTAAAGCATTTAAATGTTTAATTGTGTATGATCAGACTTCACAACAAACATTATTCTACTTTATAAGGGATAAAGAAGAGGTATCTGTAATTATATCTACTATAGTTACTAAACTTCTGAATTGAGAGAAGTTTCTGCCTCTTCACTAACCACTCTACAAGAAAAGGTCACCATTAAATTGGGAGTAAATGGAATATTCCTAAAATGTCCTTGCTTGCCACCCTCCTACTCTGCCCTCCAATTTGTTTTGAAGAAGTGCTCAGACTCCACAGTCGATGGAACTTGCTGGCAATGGAGGCAAAAGCAGGATTATGTTTTTACAGAACAGTTTAAAAATTTAAATATTCTAATTTTCCCTACCTGCATTGTATTATATAATATTTCCTTTCATGACAATGAGCTGAAAATTATGACCTAACCTAGTGGCCCATGGCAGGGTAATCGCTAAGCGCAACTATAAGTCAGAACTAAGATCAAGCACAAGTAATTAGCTGGATCATTGAATGGTCCAGGGAGACAAAAAAGTAGAAATCGGCTTTAGAATGCTTCTCCTCATTTCAGCAGGCAACCTTCTTTCACAAAGTGTATGGTACTCAACTTTTAAGGTTGAACAGATAATTAACTGATACCGAGGACTTTGGAATGACTTCAAACCAGAAAATTTTGAAGAAATTAGACGATAACTGTAGCAAAGTAAGTCATTGGGACCACTGGCTGCTAATACTAAAAAATAAACAGTGAATTTGGTACAGAACAGGGTTGGATCAGTTAAAAAAACAAAAAGAAGATGAAGGCAACCAGTGTGTTTTCAACATTCTCTAACTTAATTCATGCTTAAGCAGCACATACACAAGAAATTAATTAAATGTAAATGGTACTAGAGAACTTTGTTTCACTCTTACCATATTGAAAGAGCAAATTCTGGGATTGAAGAGTAACTGGCAAGATATGGGCCTGTGAAACTAAAGGCAAGTAAGCTGTAGTCCAGCTGAGCATTGCCTGAAATGCAAACATAAAGAATACGGTCTTTAATTTTACTGGATACTATCACAGAGTAGTCTCCTCAGTTCCTTTATATCCACTTTAACTCTTCAGAGACATTGTTCAAGTCCCTGATTCCTTTGCTTTACTCTAAATCATTGTTTTGATTTGATCACAAATATGTTCTCTATGTATCTACTGCTTGGGATTTCTCAATTTTTTTTCAATGATACTTTGAATTTGTAAAGTATTTTTCCCCAAGTACCCTGAAATCCTCTGCATTTATTTCATTCACATGAAATAAGCGTATGATCCTTATTTAAACAGCAAGGAAAACAAAACATGGAAAGGGTAATCAGCATAACTAAGAGCTAAATGTTACAGAGCACGCAAAAATATCCCAGACTCCAAAGTTTAACTGCAAAACCCCCCTTCTTCTCACATCTCAGATTTCCCAATGCGGTTTTTAGCTGCCTGCTTGACAGCCCACTGCAGCGTGGCTTCGTTGGTTATTCTGACCACACTTTCCTAAAACAAAATCCATTTAATTCCATCTGGTTTTCCTTTGTAACAGTTCCATTTTGTGTTGTCATGTTCCTCCCTAGCGTGAGCCTAACTCAAAGCAGCATGGTGGAAAATTCCTTCCATCGCTTTCCACATATCTTGTCATGAGAGAGCTTCCTTTCTCTCTATTTATCAAGTCTTATAAAAAACCACTTTAGATACTGGACAATTCAAACATTGTTTTAATGAAATGATGACAGGGAGGATTACAACATCATTACCTTTTAATTCTGTCAGTTTGCTCAGCCCTGGAAAAGTGTAGATATGTATGAAGGGATTGAGCTTGCGGTCTGAAAAGACCAGCACTTGACTGTTCCAGTTTGCTGCAAGGGCTCCCACTTGGCCCGCTGGGCACTGCAGCGCTGTTGTCTTCTTTGTTTCGATGTCCAGGAAGAGGATGTAATTGCCACAAGGGTAGCAGACAGTTTGCTTGTTGATAAAGCTGATGTTCTTGTTTGAGAATCCCTGAACCCAGCTTAAGAAAGAGCAACTGAATGTTAAAACATTAACCAGAGACACACATCTCAAAATACTCTGATAAAGGGAGTGCTGTAACCTCGGTTACACTGAACTGATGCCTGGGGGTTAGACTCATCCTCAATACCAATGCTGCAAACCCACAATAACATCAAAATCTACTATTATGAATCATTAGATCAGTGTTTCCAAAAACCTAGGGTCATTCTTATCCTGATGGAGCACAAAGGACAGTAGTAAGAATGTGGAGAGATCATAGAATCATCATAGAATAACAGGGTTGGAAGAGACCCACCAGATCATCGAGTCCAACCATTCCTATTAAACACTATTCCACCCACGCCTTAAACACCTCCAGGGAAGGCGATTCAACCACCTCCCTGCATTTCTTCCAGTTTTCACTAAGAATAAACGTAGGCAGCTCACAGGCTCTGTGTACTCATATATCATAGCAACAGTATATACCTCTATTCTGAAAGAATAACACGGGTACAATCTGTACTTGGGACCTAGGTGTGTTTGCTTAACCTTAACCTTTTTACACTTTTATAGTCCATCTCATCCTCATACAATAAAAACCACCAAGGCAGGGCTTGTGTTTATACGAACACAACCAGGAGGACTGTTGTGCTTTAAAGATGTCAGTACACGGTGAAACCTTGGAATGTGAACAGGATGTGTTACACAAGGACTGAAAGAAATTACTGAGGAGGAGTCAGCTTATGAACTCGAAATATATCAACAAATTAATTACTGCCTGCAGGTGTTTTTAGCTTTCAGAAAGCGTGTGTGTAAATATCACAGTCCTCTTACCAAAGGGATTTGTGTTTACTGCTAAGGGAAGGTGTCTGAGCCAGAGCTTAGCCTGTGAGTACCATGCTAGAAGTGTCAGCAGGGTAACGCGTATCCTTCATGTACTGCACTGCTGTTAGCACCTTCTCTTCCAATTTCTGTTCAGAAACTTCCCATCTCTTATCTGTTTCCAAATAAAAGCATTTGACTGGAAGCAATCTTTGTCCTCTGCAATTACAAGCAGTGTTTTTTACTTTCCTTTCATGAACGCAGGATCAGCTCAGCCACTGATCCTCTGCACTTTCAGTAGGAGATTGTGCTACAGCCTCAACACTCTCATAGATAAGAACTTTTTTTAAATTACTAGTCTTAAGATACTTATGTCCTGCAGTAGCTTTATGTTATCTTTCCTGAGTAGTTTCTGCTCTTGGCCTCTTTTGCTGCACACCAGAGGAGTAAGCGCAGCCAGAAGGGAGTGGGAGCACGCTGATCGCACGCTGATCGCACGCTGATCGCACGCTTGTGCAGATGAACTGACATGGCAAACACCATGGCAACAAAGAGGAGGCATTTCAGCTGATGAATGCGCTTCCAGACCTTTCACACAAGAACTAGATGTACGCTGAACACGCTCACAAGACCAGCCCTACGCTTTTCTCCAACACTACATCTGAATCAGTGGAAATTAAGTGTTTTCTAACTTCTGCACACAGAGGTAAAATGAAGTCTAGAAAATACATATGCAGGGATAAATTAATGGGATGACAGTGCAATTTATCATCCTTATCCAACCAGTAAGAGCACAGGGAGACAAAGATTCAGGCTGTTTTCTAGTGTCAGGTATGACTGGTGCAGCGCACACAGGTAATTAGCTGTGGCTCACGCATGTTTTCCATGCTGTGTCTGCCTACAGTTCTATATAAATATTGTGTCAGAAGTATCTCAGTCAAACTCTGATAGCTGGTGAAATGGAGATGAGGCAAAGGAATTAGAGATGCTTGGAAATTTCCTTCAGAGCCTTTTGCAGGAAAAAAATGCTAGTTCATACAAAACAGATCATATGAAAATATGAGTTTTCTTAAAATTCTGTGTTTTCCAAAGACACAAATCACAGCATTCCAATTGCCCGCTGTAAACCTGGGTCACGGCTCTTCTGAGTAGCCCCAGTTTGCACAGGGGACCTTCTCTGAATAGCACTGACACCCTTCAGATGGTGGTTTATTTTACTCTGGAAATATCAAGTCTGCTTCTCCTATTACTAGGACAAATAATTTTCTCTCCACTAAGTGCCACACCTATAATTAGGGATCTATGTCCCATAAGCACTGATGAAACAGCTGAAATAGAATCATAGAATCATAGAATCACCAGGTTGGAAGAGACCCATTGGATCATCGAGTCCAACCATAAATACTTACAATGGACAAGGAAGTTTAAACATCTGCCCCCATTCTACAGAAAAAAATATCTAAACACTCCAGATCACTCTGAAAGTCTGAACAAAGGTGAAGCAGGGAAGATTTAATTCATCTACAGCTCCCATTCATTCAGAACCAAAAATCAAGTTGTTGGATTGCCAAGAGCTCTGGAAGAGAAGTGTTTCTCTATACAAAGTGTGGGGTATGTCTGTGGGAAATGGAATCTGAAAGTCTTTGATGTGCATGTTAAGATGCAGAAAGACAGGAGTGAGGACTTAAAATATCAGGAAAATTAAGAAGGAAGGAGATGGTGACAATGGGGTTTAGGATGTACAGAGCAGCCAGAGAAATTCTAAACATTGGAATAGTCTGGGTCAGACAGAAGAGAGATGTGGCCCTGAGCAGAACTGAACTGCATGGGTCTGTGAGTCCAGCTGCTGAAGAAAATCATGCCCTCAGAGCTCAACAGATCGAGTGCTGGAGAACCACTACAGAGGAGATGACAACCACTCACACCACACACAGTTCTTCCCAAGCCATCAAGCTACAGCCTAAAAGGTGTTTCTGACTCCTCAGTTCAGAGCCTTCCTGTGCCAAAGGCAGAGAATCCAAGTTCCATCCAAACCCACCAAAGGCTCAGTGCCTGCTAGATAGAGTCATTGGAGCACTTGATTGGACAAGACTTTTGAGATCACTGATCACCAATTGTACCTGTCCACTACTAAACTATGAACAACCACTAAACTATGTGCTCCAAAGAAGGAACAGTGTCTAGAAGCACTGCTCGAAGCGCTGCTCTCAGAGGGACGTTCTGTCTAACTTTCAAAAACCACAACTGCTTCGATGAAACTCAGCTCTACGTTAGCTTCAATCATAATTATCCCACATTTTGCAACATTAACGACTTCTTGTATGGCTTCTGCTCTCGGCCCGGGGAGAGAAGCCGGGCAAGGGGGCTCAGGACAGGCTCCCGGGCCGCCTCCACTTCAGTGCCATGCGCCCCGCGCCGCCCGCATCACCGGTCTCCTAGCAACGAGAGAGGCGCCTCACCCGGTCTCCTAGCAACGCGAGCGGCCGGCCCCCAGCACGCAGCTGATTGGCCCTCGCCGTGCGGCCGCAGCCAATGAGCGCGGGCCGGCGTTTAAAGGGCCCCGCGCTGAGCCGCGGGGCTGGTCCCCGGAGTTAACCGCCCTGGTGCTGCTGTGCCCGCCGCTTTACCGGGCCTGGAAGCGAGTCAGCTCCTCACTGAGGCACCTGAGCCTGTTTTATCCGCCCCTGTTCGCTTCTGTGAGAGTTAATTGATGAGTTTTGCTGCAGCTGGTTTGTGCGTTTAATTCTCTTGTAATATAATATATATAATTGACCGCTGCTTGAATCCTGGGGTCAGTTGTGAGCCCCTCACCACAAGAAGGATGTTGAGGCTCTGGAGCGAGTGCAGAGAAGAGCAATGAAGCTGGGGAAGGGGCTGGAGAACAGGTCTGATGAGGAACGGCTCAGCGAGCTGGGAGTCTTTTGCCTGGAGAAAAGGAAGCTGAGAGGATACCTCATTGCTCTCTGCAACTACCTGAAAGGAGGTTGTGGNTAACCTGAAAGAATAAACACTCTAAGAGAGTGTGGAGACATTTTACAGGGAAGAAGGACTCGGTGCTGTAGGCCTTGTTGATATCAAGCAACTCTGACAAGACCTTGAAACAGAGCGCTGAGAAATAAACAAGAGCCAGTTCAATGGGAAGAAGAGACAGCCTTCTGATAAACAAGAGCCAGCTGAGAGAAAAACGAGAGCTAGTTCCGTGGGAACCAGTACCAACTGAGAGGAAAAACAAAAGAAGAAAAATACCAACATAATTAATTTTAGTGTAATTTTTTTTTTTTTAGCATGCACAGTTGTTTAGCCAAAAATATGTTAGTAATAGCCTTATTGACAGCTACCTTTAGCCAACAATACAGTGCAGGTAGCCTCATGGACAGGCTGTTATGTAACCCAAAAGGGTATATAAAGAAACAGCCAACTCAGTAAAGGATCTTTGATCCATCAGATTGAAGTTCATGTCTTAATCCCCTTGTTAAAGTTGAAAGAATTTATTGATGTGCTTAATTACCTTGTAAAACGTAGTTGTCTTAGATCAAGAGATAACCTGAAGGAAGTCTCCAGACATAGAATCATAGAATCACCAGGTTGGAAGAGACCCACTGGATCATTGAGTCCAACTGTTCCTATCAAACACTAAACCATGTCCTTCATGATTGGATAACCTAAATAAACAAACATTCTCTGAGGACTTACACAGTTCTTTGTCTAAAACTAGTATATATACCCACTGCTTTTGTAAGACAGGATGCCTTATTTAGAAGGGCATTTGATTCAGTGATGAATTGTAGAATAAAAAAATGTTATTGTCTTTGCTTCAAAACCTTTGTCCTTTTCAATATTTTACCAGTGATTAAGTGTTTCTCACACTTATTTCTCCCCTCACAAAGAGCTGCACCTGAGCAGCTCTTGTCAGGGTGTGCAAAACTTTGCTCCTAAAGCTTCCAAGGAGAAGCTGGCTGGTGGAAAGGAGGGGAAGGACAGCTCTGTACTTTGTACGCTTTAGGCTTTTAAGTGTGGTATCGCAGCAAGAACTTCCAAGCATTTTAAAAGCAGATTTAGCATTGACACCTTTCCTAAGTGGAGAAATGTTGCATACAGTGTCTTGCTTGCTTGTGTTGGTTTGTTACTACTTATCTGTACTGTGGCAGCGTGCAGTTTTCTGATAATCGTGAGGCACACTTGATGCTGTGGAGCGGTGCAAGGGGGTGGTTCTCCTGTCCCTCACCCCTCTCCAGATGTGCTCTGTACTCGTCTCAATTGAGACAGGATGAGGAAACCAGCTTGGTTTTCTGTGGTGCCACAGCTTGCAGATCTTTGAGCTCCTACATGCCTGCCTCTGGGCTGCAAGTTAGCAGGCTGCCTGTGTTCTTAATTGCTAAAAGAAACTTAAAGTACTTTTTTTTTTTGTCATGACCCAAAATGTTGCTGAATCTTTCTTAAGGACAGGTGCTCAGGCAATTGAGAAACATCCTCAAACACAGGTTTCTAGTGGTAGGAGAAAGTATTTCATGAGCAAAGGATATTTTGTGCACAGCTGCTGTTTGCTGAGGGCAGGCAGGCCTGTGCAAGAAGTTACCGCTCCCTGTCACCACTGAGCTGTGCATTAATTACATAATCAAACAGCAATGACTTGACAAAAATTATATTGTTCTATGCAAATGGTGTTGAGTTCTCCACCTTCCTGGTGGCCGTGTATGGAGTTTGCTGCAGGAAAGATCACCCCAGAGATATTGGTCTTTTTTGCGTGATGCTCCAGGGGTAAAACCAAACCAAAAGTCATCAACAGCCAAAACTTACCCACTGTGCAAGCGTGGATCCACTAGGCAGACTGGAGAAACTCCATTTCCTCCATTCAGTCATCTTGGGGGTTTGACAGAGATGTGGCCCTTGCAGCTGCCCCAGCCTTCGGGTCCCTACAAACATGCTGCTTCCTCAAAATTTCCACTGTTCCTCCATTTCCACTGTTACAACCTGGGAAAATCTGGTACAAGGAAGGACTGCACGAAGAACCTCAACTGCAGAGGGAGTGAAAGGAACAGAGAGTCCCTGCTCCGGTCTCTATTTCACTTTGTGCAGATGCTGATGCTCCCACAGGTTGTGTCTGCAGAAGGAAGCATGGATCCCTCTATGACTGTAGGATCATAATTGAATTAAATCTAATGTTCACTGTGTCCCCTTATCTGTCTGTCTGCTGCCTCTCCTGGGTTCCACCAAGAAGCAGAAGAGCTGCGGGAGAGCCCTCCTCATCCTCAGGGTGGGACTGGATTGAGCTTTGGAGGGCAGTGGGTGATGCCGTGGGAGAAAGTTTGGCACAGGACGCCCTGCTCAGGGAGGAGGAGGTGTGGGAAAGGTCTCACCCTCTGCGGGGAGCACTGCTTGGAAGCAACAGACGTATTGGTAGAGGTTTGGCGTGCCTGTCCTGTTTACACAGTGGGTTACACTGCACTTATAAAGAGCATTAAGTGAAGTGGTGGTGCCAGTGAACAGGCACTTCTTGCTTCAGAGAAGGACAAGGGAGTGAGGAGGAGGAGAGGAGGGAGAGAGAAGAAGAGGGAGAGAGAAGGAGAAGAGGGAGAGAGAAGAAGGGGGAGAGGGATGAGAGAAGAAGGGGGAGAGAAAGAGATGGGTAGAGAAGGAATCATAGAATCA
>WAAB01006083.1:12265-34991 GCA_013389865.1 Piaya cayana
AGAGAGCAATGAGGTCTCCCCTCAGCCTCTTCTTCTCCAGGCTTAACACCCCCAGCTCTCTCAGCCGTTCCTCATCAGGCCTGTTCTCCAGCCCCTTCACCAGCTTCGTTGCTCTTCTCTGCACTCGCTCCAGAGCCTCAACATCCTTCTTGTGCTGAGGGGCCCACAACTGAACACAAGATTCAAGAGGAGAGGGGGAGAAGGAGGGGGGAGCGGAAGAGAAGAGAGATAGCGAAAAAGCAACACAGATGAAGCAAAAGAAGTGGAGGGCGGAGAAAGGCAGAGAGAGGGGCCGAGGGAGGGAGAAGGGGCGGTCTCAGAGGCGGGGGGGGCAGCCCCGTCCCGCCCCCATCACTGTCTCCCCCGGGCCGGGCGAGGCGCCGCTCACAGGAGCCGGCACAGCCGGGTGCGATCGGATCGGCGCAGCCCAGCAGAGCAGAGGAGAACGCGGGCCATGTCGGGCGATCACTCCCGCAGCCTGGGCAGGGGTGAGTGGCGCGCGCGGGGCGGGCGGCGCGGGGCTCCGGCTGTTCCCCTTCCCTTCTCCTTCTCTCCCTTCTCCTCCTTCCTCCCTCGTGTCTTGTGCCCGCAGGCAGCGCCGCGCCGGGGCCGGTGCCCGAGGGGCTGCTCCGCCTCTACAGCATGAGGTTCTGCCCCTTCGCCCAGCGGACGCGCCTCGTCCTCCGCGCCAAAGGCATCAGGTGAGGCGGCGAGGGGCTCCGGGGAAGGGGGCCGGGGGGAGGCCTCACGGCGTCACAGATTGGGTTGGGACCCCAAAGATCATCCAGTTCCAACCCCCTGCAGGGACATCCCACCAGAGCAGGCTGCCCCATCCAACCAGGCCTTGAACCCCTCCAGGGATGGGGCAGCCACAGCTTCCCTGGGCAACCTGTGCAGTGTCTCACCTCTCTCATAGTGAAGAAATTTCTCCTTATGCCTAAGTCTAAATCTGCCCCTCTCCACTTTATACCCGTTGCCCCTCATCCTAGCACCACAGGCCTTTGTAAACAGCCCCTCCCCAGGTTTCTTGTAGCCCCTTCAGGTACTGGGAAGTCGCTCTAAGTTCTCCTTGCAGCCTTCTCCAGGCTGAACAGCCCCAACTCTCTCAGCCTGGCCTCATATGGAAGGTTCTCCAGCCCTCTGATCACCTTTGTAGCCTCCTCTGGTCCCATTCCAACAGCTCCATCTCCTTACCTTGAGGGTTTCAGAACTGGACACAATCATAGAATCATAGAATGACCAGCTTGGAAAGGACCCACCAGATCATCGAGTCCAACCATTCCTATCAAACACTAAACCATGTCCCTCAGCACCTCATCCACCCGTCCCTTAAACCCCTCCAGGGAAGGTGACTCAACCCCCTTCCTGGGCAGCCTGTTCCACTGCCCAATCACCCTTTTCATGAAATACTTTTTCCTTATGTCAAGCCTGAAAATACTCCAGGTGGGGTCTTACAAAGATTGGAATTGAAGGGCAGAGTCATGTCCCTGGATGTGTTAAAAAGACAGGTAGATGACGTACTCAGGGACATGATTGAGTAATGGGCAGGTACGTTTGGTCTTGTTGATCTCGTATGTCTTTCCCAACCTGGTGATTCTGTGATTCTATAGCATCCCCAGGAGAACTGCCTGGAAAGGAACTTCTGTGGGTGATGCTCCTGTCAGGCTTGAATTTCATAAGAGTGTTTTGGGGACTGTTGTCTTGCTGAAGTGGCAAGTCAGTCAGCTGTGGAGGAAATAAGCTGTGTAAAGGCCCAAAGCAAATCCCTACGGAAAAAACCCAGGCTGACTTTTTTTTCTTCACCTGCCATCCCCAATATTTGAAGCAACAGCATTTGATCTGGCCTGGATAAGTGTGAGTAGAGCCTTAACATCTGGTGGTGTTTGGTTTTGGAACAAGCTGCAATGAAAAGTGTGTGATATAGGAATATTCAGATTTTCTGTTACAGTACTGCTTAGCGAAACACAACAGTGAGTGAATGGCCTTTTTAGGAGTCCTGTCCTATGTTCCTGCAACATCATCTCATTCCCGTGCTGTAGTAAGTGAATGGAATTCAGCACTCCTGTTTGTTTCTCTTCCAAGATAGACGTATTTCACTATTTTTAAATGGATCAATGCTTCCTTCACTTTGCAGCTTCAAAGTAACAGGGTTTTCCACCTGCTGATTCCCAGCAAGTCCCAGGCCTGCCAACAGGTTGATAACCAGCTGGAAGTTCGTGTTAGCATCGTGGGGCTGGCCACTTGGTTCTGATAGCAAAGTCGGTTTGGTTGCTTTGTTTTTTTCCTTGGGTCTTTTTTTCCAAAGAGCATTAAAACTTCCAGGTCAGCTTAGTTTTGTTTTTATTTAGTGTCTTTGGACTGATTTTTGGAGCTGGGAGGCTTACTAGGAATTTTCTAGGGTCACATATACAACATATAACATACCTTGTTAATATAACATAGACATATTCGCCATGTGTCTTTTTTTATTGATATCTATTTTGCCTTCACCCCGCATACCTGATCTATGTGAGGCTATAGATGGGGAAGATAAGTAGGCATTTGCTCTTTGGACTCGGGTCACGTTAAAGTTCCACTGCATTTCTTAATTGTGCTGTAGCTTATTTGCAATCAAGTGCTTCTTTCTTGGAACGTCCTTGATCCTGCATGCGATAAATGTGCTGCTTTAACCTTTGTTTTTTAGCGTGACTGTGAGGGCTGCCTCTGTGTGCTTGCAGACTGTTTGTGTGTCTTAAGTCAGTGCTAATTTTCTCCAGCAAAGGGAAGTGCTCCCTGGCAGTATTTCTACATGTCGAATGGTTAGTTCTGCAAAGGATGTCAGGGAAGACTAAGGAGAGCAGGGGAATGAGGATTCAGCCTCTCGAGTGCTGTAGCTGTTGAGGTGTAATGACTCCACCATGGTGTGGAGTGGACTGTGGCAGAACCAAGCCGGTTTGGATCTTATTTCTTTCACTCTTCTAGCCATGAAGTAATCAACATCAACCTGAAGAATAAACCTGAATGGTTCTTTGAGAAGAACCCCTTGGGGCTAGTTCCTGTGCTGGAGACCAGCAAGGGCCAGCTGATCTGTGAGTCCCCAATCACTTGCGAATATTTGGATGAAGCATTTCCAGGGAAGAAGCTGATGCCTTCGGACCCATATGAGCGAGCTGTTCAGAAGATGCTCTTGGAACAGTTCTCAAAGGTACTGTTTGATCAGGGTGGGATTGTGTTTGTTTCTTCACTACAGGAAGGCAGCCAAGCTGGTGGTGAAGCTGTGAGTGCTCATTGCTGGCTCGTGCACAGCTTTTCATTCACCAGTACCGCCAAGTCCTCCTCTGCAGGGCTGCTAACAATTTACAACAAGCATTTAACTTGCATCTAGTATCTTCACACCCTAAGCTCTGAGCGACATGTCTAATAGGAACTTTATCCTTTCCTTTGTACAGATACCACCTCTGGTTTTCAAGCATTATGTGGCAGTCAGAGATGGACAGGACACCACTGCGCTGAAAGCAGAGATTGCTGAAAAGCTTGGCAGTCTTGAAGAGGTGAGAGTATTTCCTGATAATGAGCAGGTTGCTGGCCATTGTGTGATCCCTCTTTTCTTTGATGCTCTGGTCTTTGGAGCTAGATCTCTTCTCATTCAGTTGGTACTTAAAGCAGTGAATGGTCTTTTAATTTATTTCCCCCATCCTAGGAGGCACAACAGAACTATTAAGAGTAAATTCCAGATAGCTGCCTGTGCCATGTTCTGTTACAGTGGTGAAATGCTACTTCAGCAGAGCTCCAGGAAGCGTCAAGTGGCCTTTGATGCTCTATTGGCAACTTCACAATCCTGATTTAGTGTCAGTAGTGGTTCTTGGCTGGTCTAAACAGCTGTCTAACAGTCAGACTTGTCTGTATCATGAAGCCATTCCCACTCTGTTTGTAGCAGCCATGACTAATGCTTGTCTGGCTTCATGCAGAAGCATCCTCTGTAGCATGTCTCTTCTGGAGCAAATATACCGATAGCTTTCTAGTACCTTCCTAATTCTCCTGTGCATTCTGCTTCCCCACCCCCTTGACCTGCCAAAGCAAAATTGTCTTCAGAGTAGTCTTGTCTGTCTGACCAGGCAGAGGCTGCAGTAGTGCAGATGACAAATGAGTTCTTGGGGGAAGCCACGTAGCTTTCACTTCCCTGGAATACAGAACTATTAAACATTAAGGAAGAATTAACCTTCCTCCTGCTCTGTTAATGCTGTGAAATACTTGCTGCTCCTTCTGCCCGGAGGGATTCTGCAGCAGCAGCTGAAGGTCAGCTGACGATGGGAGGAAGGAACAGAGCCACGCCAACCTCCATCAGCCCGTTGCGAAAGAAATTCAATAAGGGAAGTGTTTGGAAACACTGCTCTGTTTAGTTTGCTGCCACTCGACAGAGGGAGCTGTGTTTCTGTCTCTGGGACTGTGCTACTGCCAGGTTATGTTCTGCCAGACACCTGCTAATTCAAGCAGCTCAGTGCTTCCTGAAGAACTGCTTTAAAATTTCTGCTAGATCATGGGGGTTAGGGAGTAAATGCCAGGGGAGTGTTGTGCAAATGTGTTGTGTGTCCTAATCTGAAGACAAAGGTTTGTAAGGTCTTTCAGTTTCTATGTTTAAAATGCCAAAGTGCCTGAAACCAAGGGGATTACTCTAGTTGAAATGTATCAGAATCATAAATGCAACAGGAAAACTTGCTGCATTCCTCGTGGCACTGCTTTCTGTGCTGGGCCACTAGCATCTTTCTGGTGTGTGAAAATGTACTTGCTTCTTGTTCTCTTTGCACCTGGAATCAAATACCGTTTTAGATGTAATGTTGGATGTTTAGATGTAATGTTGTGCTTTCCTGGCACTGCTTGGCCTCAAGTGCTGTGGGAAAAGATTCCCTGCTAGAATGGTGTTCTCATTTACCTGGACGTTAAATTTAGTTGGATTTATTGCTCAATAAATGCCGGTGCATTATTATGTTTGGTTAGTTAGTGCCATTGATGCTTTCTGACAAATAGAATCGGTCAGCTTGTGACTTCTTGAGAGCTAGATTCCTTNCCACTAGCATCTCTGGTGTGTGAAAATGTACTTGCTTCTTGTTCTCTTTGCACCTGGAATCAAATACCATTTTAGATGTAATGTTCGAAATGCTTTCCTGACACTGCTTGGCCTCAGGTGCTGTGGGAAAAGATTCCCTGCTAGAATGGTGTTCTCATTTACCTGGACGTTAAATTTAGTTGGATTTATTGCTCAATAAATGCCGGTGCATTATTATGTTTGGTTAGTTAGTGCCATTGATGCTTTCTGACAAATAGAATCGGTCAGCTTGTGACTTCTTGAGAGCTAGATTCCTTTTTGTTTATGCACAAGCTGCAGCTCGCTAGTGGTGAATAATCTGTGACAGTTTTGAACTGCTTGAGAAGAGCTGGTCTTACAATGAATGAAATCAATAAGCTTGGTACTAGAGTGGCTTTACTGACCACCTCTGACTCCTGGATATTGCACGCACAGAAGAAACGTGCTGTATCTGCATTATTTGATGTCTGATCCCTTCTGTATGCTTACGCTCCACTACGAGGTGGGAATGTTTTGTTACTCCTGCCATGTTAATTTTCCTTTTGAGGGCAATTCTCATCTCCTGCCCCTCACAGGTTCTGTCCAAGCGCAACACCGTGTTTTACGGTGGGGACTCAATCTCCATGTTTGACTACATGATCTGGCCGTGGTTTGAACGTCTGGAAGCCTTCCACCTGAAGGAGTGAGTACCTTGCCTGGCTTCTGCTGTGTACTGGAGGGCCTCAGCATGAGTATTTTTTGCGTATTCTCTGCAGTAAGGAGCCGCTCTTGGGGGCTGCTGAAGAAAGTCTGTAATTTGTCACAGTTTGTGGGAAGCATCTTCTCAAAAGAATGACCAGTCATTCTCTGTAAAAGGCCTTTCTTTCATCGAGCCTGTTTTACTACCATACAATTCTGACAGATTTGGATTAAGTGGTCAAAATACAGGACTTTCTATCCATCCCTAACATCACAGAGAAAAAGGCTTTTATTTGAAGGGGATGGAGGTATGGAGGCTGAGGTTCAAATTTCTTGGTTCAGACAAAACTTCTGACTTGAAACGCAGACTTATGTCACTCTTTGGAAGNGAGTATTTTTTGCGTATGCTCTGCAGTAAGGAGCCGCTCTTGGGGGCTGCTGAAGAAAGTCTGTAATTTGTCACAGTTTGTGGGAAGCATCTTCTCAAAAGAATGACCAGTCATTCTCTGTAAAAGGCCTTTCTTTCATCGAGCCTGTTTTACTACCATACAATTCTGACAGATTTGGATTAAGTGGTCAAAATACAGGACTTTCTATCCATCCCTAACATCACAGAGAAAAAGGCTTTTATTTGAAGGGGATGGAGGTATGAAGGCTGAGGTTCAAATTTCTTAGTCCAAAACTTCTGACTTGAAACACAGACTTATGTCACTCTTCGGAAGTCCTAGGTTAGCAAGGAGGATGATTTTGTTTTGAGATGGGTAAACTGTATCCTACCTTGCTGTAGCAAAGAGATTCGCCCTGTTGCAATGATGTTTTTAACAGGTAAATAAATGCTTTGGTCTGTTATGTTCTTAAATGGCTCCAGTTACCAAGGTATCACATTAATATATAGGGAGAGGTCATAAAAGGAAAGCTGTTTTATAGCTGGCTTAAAACAGGATTGAAGAGTCAACTTGTGTGAGGAAGTAGGTGATAAAAGCAAAGATAACTGTAGAGCAGTTAGTCTCACCTTGGTGCCTGAACCATTCTTGAAGAACAAGACAGGCAAGGAATCCTTAGCAATGAAATGCAGGGCACAGCAAATTGAGGGGTTTACTGGTGGGTTGCTGACCTGCTGTGTCTCCTGTGTGGCCCTTGATTGGAAGGAGCGATATCGGAGCATAGGTCGAGAGTCATGGAAGTATTTGAATGATTGTGGATCTGAGCTGGTTGATGCTAAGAAAAGAAGCTACCTGGGAAGTTATGCATTAAATAAACTGGGGACTTGGAAATTGTAATGCAAAGTACTTGGGTCAAGCCAGAAGGGAATGAAAATAATTTACACTGTTAAGCTTTCCATTTGGCACACAGTTGGATGCGGGGTTTTGGTTTTTTTTTCCAAAAGTGTTTATGGATTTAGTCTGTGAGTCAAATGCTCAGTTTCCTCAGTAGACTGTGTCTGTGGTTTGGGCCACTGGAGTGTAGAGTAGTACAAATTGCACAGCTTTTCTCTTCTTGCAAGAGAGGAGAGAAGAGGTTTGAGTTGCGGAGGAGAAACTCGTCGCTGCACATAGCAATTCTTGAAGCAAATGCTATTAAGAAAGTTTTCCAGAGGGAGGCAGTGGTGCACAAGCCTCTGCCCTTAGCTCCAATTAGGTGATAAACTGGAACTGTCTCTTTTGCAGGGGGATAATTTAGGCACACAGTAAGTGCTCATTTATGGTTTTGCTCAGCTTTGCAGAGTGCACAAGCTCTGTAAGAATTCTTTCACTAGAAAGCTAGTCTGTCTTCTGTGATCTGATATGTACTTCCCTCACCTGCTCTGAGCTGAACATTATAGTGTGAGAGAGAAACCAAAACAAGCACTAAAATAGAACCGCTCAAACTCTTTTGCTTCCTTTATGCTCTCCCAGTTTCCCATTTGCGTTACTCAGTCTCTTCCCTTTTCCTGTAGCATTTTGAATCACACTCCAAAGCTCCAGCGCTGGGTGGAGGCCATGAAGAAGGACCCTGCTGTCAAGGCCACGATGACTGACCCACAGATCTACAAAGAATACCTTGAGCTCTATGTGAAGAACAGCCCTGAGGCGTGCGATTACGGGCTCTGAGGCACCAATAGGCCTGTGCTTGCTGAAGTGTCGGTGCTTCTTTTCAGTCAGAGCTGTGGAGATCTAGTGTAACTTGGTGTGGACTCTTGTGTAGTTGCATTTCATAACAGGGAATAAATCTGTGCTGAAAAGGCTGAGACACCTTCTTTGAACTCCTTCCTGTCAGGTGGAGGATGTGCTGGCTTTGTGCAGGAGATGGAAAGTCATTGCTGGCCACGCAGATTGTGAAGGAAGATGATGTTCTGTTATCTCTGGCCTCTTTGCAGATACTGCTGGTGGGCAGTCCCTGAACTGACCCTGTTACTTGGTTTAAAAAATTGTAATACTGGCATCTTGAAAATTAATAAAAAGAAACCAAAGTTGTCTTTGAATGCAGTTTTTTTCTTCCTGTTTCCAGGCTGTTAGTCACTGAACTGGTTGTAGAGAGAGGAGTGAGGCACCGTGATGGCTAAAACAGATAGGGTCGTCCCTGAAGCTGATGCAGTTACCTAGTACAAATTGTCCTCCTCGTTAGGCACCACTGAACTCGCAACCCTATCCATTTATCCCTGCTGAAGTCATTTTTGCAGGGACCATCTAATAATGGCTTCCAATTTGGGCTGGAATTGCTAGAGGAGCGTGTGGTTGTAACCTCTCTCTGCCCTCCTGAAGAAGTGTTGTGTTTAGCCTAGGCCCCAGCCTCAGTTATCCTGAAGGCTGGAGGAGGGAGGAAAGCTAACACAAACCAGAGCAGAAGGACATTTTTCTGTTTTGCTCCAGAACTCGGTGTTGCTGTACATGCCAAGATGCACGTGAAACTGGAGAACTAAAGTAGGAGGAGCTCAGTCAGTGTGATGTACTGGAGGTGACTTGCTGCTGGTGACGGAACGAATATGTTCTCATCCTGCCATTTGCTTGCTGGAACAGAGCTTGGCAGTTGAACAGCTTTTGAAGCTGTTCTGTGGACTAATGTAGCAAAGTGGGGACAAGATTTTGGGAATCAAGAGTTGTCACAGGAAAGACTTTCCCCCCTCTTCTATGTTTTTCTTTTTTATTTACCCCATAGGAGACTAAAAGCACTGTGACCTATTCTGATGTTGCTCAGCTGTCTCTCACTCTAACAACCCAAACTGGCCACAGTTCTCAGGAAATAAGCACACAGGAAGAAAAAAAAATGCAAAGCAGCATGTTCAAGGCCAGGGCTGTGGTTCCTGCGGGGCTGAGGCCGTTGTCAGGAGATACTCAAGCCTGTTCTTATCTGTCTCTGTTGTAGGGAGCTACATAGGTGGTGGTTTGTGCTTTTCCTGATAATTGAGGCACTGAGCATCTTGGAGCTTTTCTGGAGGAAAACAGGACTAATCTTTTTTTACCTCTAACCTGTTCTACCCCACCACACTGACTGTGAGGAGGTGTGTGCTGTGTAACTTCAAGTAGGAAAACATATAAAAGACAGATTTGATGAGGAAAATAATTATCAGGAACTTTTTTCTGTCAGCTTGTGGCTAGTGGAGGGGACTGTTTATACTCTTACTAGCTTTAATTCAAACCATGCAGGTTTTCCCCTCCTGTTTATCTTTGTGGCTTTTAAACATATCTGGCACTATACTTAGAGCAATACAAATTACTCTGCTGTTCCTTTCAGAATCCTGATGGTCTTTAAAAAATTTCCCAGTCCAGATCTGATGCTGCGCGTGTTTTGTGGATTGTTATTGGAAAACCCAGAGGAAATACAAAGCTGAGAGGTGTTGGTGGAACGTGGCTCTAAGCTGTTTCCTTAGATGAAAGCAGAGTTTCATGAGGCCACTATCCCTGAAATGGTGTTGGTGGGATCTCAGTGGCAAACTTCCAAGGATCAGCTGCAGAACGCTTTGGTTTTATTAGCTGCTCAGCTTTGTGTAGGGCTTGTTAAAGCTGTTAGCGTAGCAGGATCTAAGTTTGCTTATATAAACATGCAAGGAATACGTTGCAGTTTGCTCCAGCGTGTTATTGGATGCTAGATGTGACATTAGGGAGATCCAATAACGACTTAAGAGCAGAGACTGGCATCCAAAACCTGAACTGGCTACAGCCAGACCATGGTAACCCAGAGACTGTGTTGTTTGAAGAGAAAGATGTGCTCTCCTCATCATTATTTAGTGGCTGCAGAGCGTACCATTATAAATTTGCTACTTCAGCAGAAAAAGCAAAATGAAATACTCTGCCTTATAATTTAGTATTAAATGCCAGTGTTCTAAAGCCCCAGGCAGACAGCTGGGGTCCTGAACTCATTACGGCACGTCAAGAAACGGAGACCTCAGGCAAAGCGTTCTTGGTGTGGTAATGAGCATGCGACGCTTTGGGAAGGGTTTCAAAGGAAAGGAAAAAATTACCTGGAATGGACTGGCTGGCTCCTTTCAGAGTGGGTGGTTGTAAAGGACACGGGGTATAACAGACTGAAAAAGGAAAACCCCTGCCTTCAGTTTTGGTCAACAGAGGAAAAATATGGATATTAACAATAAAAGGATCAAGCAGATGAGCAGGTCTGCCCTTGGGTCAGAGGTCTCCTTTGAAATCTTCCGTGGATCAGATTGTGCGGCAAGTACTGTATTTACTCACCTTCTACTCCACGTTTTGCCCTTGAAAGTTGTTGCTGCTACTGGTCTCAGAAGTAACAGTGACTTCTTTTTCCTGTTCCCAGTTGTGCCACCAAATAGAACTGCTCCCAGCACAGGTTAAAAAAAAAAAAAAAAAAAGTTTGGTGCCAGACATAAAAGGATGAAGGCTGCCCTGTAAAAATTGTGAGTTTTGGAGCACGATGGATACAGATCAGCCAGGCCTTGGGCCTCGTTGTGTCCTGCATTTGTTCTGTGTCCCTATATCTTTACTGATGTTCTTGAGGTGGTGGTTGGCACCATAATGCAAGACATAGTCCAGCCTCTTGGTTTTTATCACCATTTTAGGATCCCTTCTATTGAAGGAAAGAGCAGGGAAGAAGGGAGCCAAAACAGGGAGGGATGGGGATCCCAGGCTATCAAGTCTGGGAAAGTTTCCTGGGTTTTGAGTAAGCTGGGTGGGATCCTGGATGAGTGGAACTGTGGCGATGATAGAAGGTCCTTGCTTGGGGAAATTTTTGAGGAGTGTGTCTAGGGAGATGTTAGAAGGATCTGTGGTTCTTTGTGCTGGGAGTGGGAGTAATTGGACACACTGGTTTGAAAAGTCTCGAATTTCGCATACTAGGGACACCTGAAATACTTGAGTGAACTCCAGACAGATGCCTGTGACCTTGTTGCTTTTTCTAAAAAGAAAGGGAAAAGGAAACATCAGCTTCTTGCTGTCTGTCACTGTGCTGGGGGACCAGGGATGCAGGCTGGACCTGGATTCATGAGCTTTTCTTGACCTTTCTGAGTTTTCCCAAAAATCAGGTACCACACAGGGGTAACAATTTCAGTCTCAAATGTCACGGGGAAATGTGTGTAGAGAGAGGAGGCCCAGGCTGCAGCAAAACCAGTGGTTGGAGAGGTGTGGTACAGACATCAGGGCTCCTACATTTATCTGACTGTTAATGTGATTTAGCTTGGGCTTATCAGCAACTCAGTCTACCTGAGAGCTCCCAGTAGAGGGCAAGCAGCTGAAACAACCCTGGTGTGCAGGAACTCACCCAAGAGAGGGGTGTAACCCTCAGCAGGTTTGAAGAGGGTTGCTAATAATGGACTTGAGACTTGGATGGGTTGGGAATTTTGGGAAAGAGCTCTGAGCCGCGTTTGAAAACCTTCATTAAAATGAAAAGTTTCACAACCAACGTCATGCCTGCTATTTTTATGTCCCTTTTTGATCTGTTTCCAAATTCCCAGCATGTAAAATACCGTTTTGAAGTTTTGCCGTCAATGCCCAATGTCACGGCAGCTTCACAGGGCCAGATTGGAGCCCCTAACACAGAATGACAGGCAGTTACTGTGGCTTCTGAGTTTACGGCTTAAAGACTGAGGTGTTAACCTGCAAAGTCTTTAAATGTAACAAGGAGACTTCATGGGAAGCTTTTAATGACCTAAAGAGGAATTTTATTGGACAATAAAGGAGAAAGAGGTAAATTTTACTTGTATTTTCTCTCCAAAAGAGAAATCGTGAATGCCTATGACCTCTCCCCATAATTATTGAGTCAGCCTCTGCCATCTAAAACATTTAAACAACATACACGTATTGAAAGCAAAAATGCCCCAGTCCTTAAGGTCTGATCGTGTACTAAACTAGAGCAGTGGAGATCTTCACTCTGCAACGCGTTAGCTGTTTAACCTTGCTCTTGCCCTCCCACATAGCCCTGACAGCATCAGCAACCAAGAGCTAGTGGATGTTTTCTAGTACCTTCATCTGCTTTGTGTAACTTCCACATATTCATCTATTTACTCCAAATGTACTGAAAAAAAAAAGTCAAAGTGCACCATTACAAACTCGTCTCTCTTCTCAGGGATTATTTTAAAGTGGTAATAAAAACTGAGATGAGAGATACATCCAGCTGGAGAGGAGAGCGCTGCTTTCTAAATCTGAGTAAAAAATTAGCCTTTTTTTTTTTGGTGAAGTTTCCCTTGGGAGTTTTGGCTTCAGAAAAAAGGGAATGTTGAAGGGGAGAGGGACCTGAAACATGAGACAGAGGAATTAACCATGCAGCAGTGGGAGGGAAGGGCTAATCTGCATTCCCTCTTCAGGTTCACAATGTGGAGCTCTCGGAGCACAAACCCCATGTGTCAGTGGGGTCCAATCATTCATAAAAGGCAGCTCCTTTTTCAAAACAGTTACAAGTGAAAGGCAATTGCATATTGAGGAGACTGAGGAAAAGATTGAGAGGTTTGCTCCCAGGTTGCTGACCAAGGTTGGAATGATCTTGTCCCTTTGCTCAAGGAGTGAAGGACATCCCAGGGCAGCGACTTTACACACCAACCAAAAATAAACAGCTACCCATGACTAAGTGAGCTGGATAAATCTCTAGATCATAGAATCATAGAACAACCATTCCCATCAAACACTAAACCATGTCCCTCAGCACCTCGTCCACCCATCCCTTAAACGGGTGAATCAAGGTGATTCAAGGTGAATCAACCACCTCCCCAGGNGCGGTCTCACCAGTGCCGAGTCCAGAGTTTGAAGAACATCCCTGGCCCTGCTGGTCACACTGTTTCTGATACAAACAAAGATACCATTGGCCTTCTTGGCCACCTGGGCCCCTGCTGGCTCATGTTCAGTCGCTGTCAACCAACACCCCCAGGTCCTTCTCCTCCAGGTAGTTTCCAGCCAGACTCCTCCTAGTCTGTAGCTCTGCATAGATATAGCAAACCTTTAAGGTGGTTACCTCAGGCACTTTTGTCTGTCTCAAAGCACACTGTCTACAGGCACAGGGAGCACATTTCTGGGCTGCTCTGTAGCTGTAATCGTATGCTGAAACTCTAGGCTACTAGGCTTAGGATGAAAGCCAGCACATTGGAATCAGGGCTTTAGGAAAGCCTGGAAATGAGGAAAACACAAGAATTTGAATCTCTGAAGAAAGAATCCAGGTCAAAGCCTAGAGGAAAACTTGTTTTACTACTAGAAGAGGAGAGAAAAACCAGTCTCTGGCAGCTAGGGTTGGCCTCTGTCTCTGTATCTGCCTTCTCTGTGGCTGGTAACACTGTAATAATGGCCATGGCATGGACCAAAAATCTGCAAATTGCCCTTCTGAAAAAGGATTTTATCATAATAACATTTTTTATCAGAAGCTGTGTATGAGGAAAAGAACAGAAATGCTCCAGGAAATCAATGACTCAGCGGAGAAAAAGTTGCTGAGCTTGTCAGACAGCTTTAAAGTATGGTGGGTTTAGTTTTATTTTGTTTGTTTGGGTTTTTTTAAATAACAAATTGCACTAAACCAACCAGGATTGCTGCTGATCCTGGGCCACAGAACTCGCAGGCTCCATTTACCACAGCGGGTGGTTGACGCTGGAAAGTGTAACTTGTGGCCAGGTAGACTCGTCCTGCAACTCTTAAACCAGCTGCTTCTCAGACCTGTTTGATGCTGATTGAGGCCCAGCAGTCACTGGAAGGCAGAGTTATTAATTAAAGGTGTGCAGAGCATTCTGTGGGGCTGGAGGACATTTTCCCAAGGAAACAGTGGTAGTTTTATTATATCAATTCATAAGTAGCTTTGCATTTCCTTCCAGAGCCAGAGCTCAAAGAGGCACCGTTCCCTTAAACCAGGGAAATTGGTAAAGCAGGAGGCCAAGTGGTGGTGGGTGGTTGCTGGGAATTGGCTGTGGGTACCTGCAAAACAAGCAGGTAAGGAGGATTCATCTAGCTGAACAGGAAATTCAGGCGATTTCTGGTTCAGCCAATAAAAGCAGCATCTATGAGCAATATTTGGGGCTTGTCACAAAAGGGTGGGGGTTTTTTTTGAGCAGATATAATCATAGAACAATCAGGTTGGAAGAGACACACTGGATCGAGTCCAACCATTCCTACCAAACACTAAACCATGCCAGAACAATTATTTTGTATTCCTGCAGGTTCATATTCTTAGGAAGCCTGACATCCCTGGCATTATTCTGGAATATCTCTTCTACTTCATGTTGCATCTTAACTGTGGAACAATTTCTACAGGGAGTCTTGCTACGGGGCTCATTATACTGGGATAGCACTGGGCACATCCCCACTCCATCCTTCTCCTCGCTCAGAAATATTCTTGGGGGAACTAGAAACAAACCAGACTTCACAGCTCTTCAGATTTTGTACAAGACTTCCTTTATTATAAATAAAGCTGCATGAGAAGATCTGTAGAAATTCGACAGTGTCCTGCTATACCAGCAGCGGTTGGAGTACAGCATTGTCCATCAAGGAATTTTTGGTCTTATTGCCCGTCTCAGCTGCATTGCCAAGACTGATCTTCATACTACGGTTTGAATTCAGAGATAATGTATTACACACACCCCCCAACCCTAAAAAAAAAAGACAAGTAATAAATAAAGCTATTTGCTATGTAAGATCCTGTGAGAACTAACCCCTCAATAACCAGCAGCTAAGCTGTTGCAGGTGGCTAAATTCTCATTCCTTCACCGCAGAGAAAACATTGCAAAGACTTTTCATTAAAAACATTGGCTTAACAAGCAGCAAACCCTGCTGCTTGAATACTGGATAAAATGTTGGATTCCTTTGCTGATATACATCTTTACACCCCCATAAGACCTGTATATAGAGCAACACAGAGAGGAGCCGTATTCTGTGGCTGCCACATACTAAAGAGTGAACTCCCCAAAGGTCCCCTTAGAAGATATTCAGCTCCTCAACAACAATAAAAACTTTAGACTAAGGCATTTCCTAAAGGCAAATGGCTCCTGGGGCAATGTTGTAGATCAGTGGTTGCTATCAAGCCACCACTAATTCCATGGCTTTGACAGAGCCTCTAGTAAAATATTAAAACCACAAGCAGAAGGTGGAGGGAGCGGTTGGAAACCAGCAGAAGGCAACCAGAGTTCATCTTCAGAATTCACCTGGTTAGCAAAGAGCAAGAACAGCACTGAGGCACAAGAAAAGGGGGTCTGGACAGGCACTTTGCCCTTCCTTAAGACCTCTCACCTGAGGATCTGGGCACTACTGAAGAGATGATGTGTGTCTGCTGCTCACATCTCATATGCTGTTTGGTTTGAAGAAAGTTATTCACTTTAAATGAAATAAAACCCCACTTCTACATCCACTCTGTTAAGCTTCTTCCTAGGAATGCCAGGGATTTCAATCAGGGCAGAGCTAAACACAGGCAGCACTAAAAACTCTTAAGATATTTCTACCGGCTGACAGCTGACGGAGCTAACCTGTCTTATAAACCTTTTTTTAATGAAAAATGAGTGTGGCCTTTTACTGACAGGGCTAGTACTCGGTGGGTAAAGACTTAATACAGGAGAGACAAGGCAGTCTGAGGAATTTTGCATCTCCTTGTACCGCTGCACAGGTCTGATCCAGAGAAACACTGTGCACCCACGTCTTCTCAGATGCAACATGGATATACCCCTGGTATATATACTGATATATAGCTTACAAAGACCTCTGCCCTGTACAATCACAGAGCATTTCTTCCCCTAGAGAGATATGAGGGGCTTCCCTCACCAAGAACAGACCTAAACACACAGAACAGACCCCTTAAAAGGTGCTCAGGGTCAAGTGAAATTATTGCATGTAGGAAAATTAAGCCAAGTAATATGCTTTCCGGAAAATCAAATCCATAAATTCCTTGGTTTGGCTCCAGCTTGGGTTCAGCTAAGCCCCATGGGAACACGCTTGGGATTAAGAGAGCACAGGCACACAAATAGAGAAAATGAAGAGCAGAAGATCCAATCCACTAGTGAGTTGAGGTTCCCTTTTGAGTCTGAGCAGCAGTGCTGGGAGCTGCATAAAGACGAGTTAAGGCATGTTTACAAGCCCACAGGACTACGTTACAAAGCTTTGTTCTGACATTTTAACAGGGGAGTTGCCTTATTCTGTTCTACAGCCATTCTCATCCTCCCTCTGCTCAACCTTACATAAAAGCTATTTTTCAACCCCGAATGTCATTTCCTGAGAGAGCTGGGTCACAAATTTCTTTCTGTTCTCTGGACAGTCTAAACTTAGGTTCCTAACAGGAAACAGCAGAGAAATTTTTATTTCTCTCTGGCCGGGCTGGGAACACATTTAGAAGCAGCTTGAACCACAACTGCTCGAGCACGACCCGCCTGCCAGCAACCCATGCAAAGCTGGATCTGCTCCAGGCCCTGGGTAGAAATCTGAGCAGGTAAAACCAGCAAATTGCTTGGCTTTGCCAACAACTCGCCCAGCTTCCAACGTAGCCTCCAGGCTCCAGTATTCACCCACCCACTCTGTCTATATGCTTGTTGCTACCTGCTTGTCATGTCCCCTGAGATTGTTCCTGCCCTCTTTCCGACTGGGAAGGCTTTGATTGACCTGGTGAAAGCCAGGGGCTTACAAGCGCTTGTTAGCATTAGTAATTAGTCCTCCTTGCCCTGCAGTCCCCTAGGCTCTCATGGCCAAGAGAGCTGGAGCAAACACCAAGATCCAAGACTTTTTCCAACCGGCACCAACCTCTTCTCTCCCATTTTGCTTCCTACTTCTTTTCTACCCAGAAATATTACTTAACCTCCCTATAGCTTTGGTGATAAAAGGCACGGGGAGCAGAAATTTGAGCAGAGTTCCCTGTCCCCACCTGTGTTTTCCTATAAACCAGGCACAGAAAGAGGAGTTACAGCTTTATCTGCCTTTGTGCACGAAGCGGTGGAGGGACAGATAGAAGCAGACATCAAGGAGGTGGCGGAATGTTTTTTTACGAGGAAAAGGGAGGGAAGGACACGTCTATGGAGAGTTTGCTTATCAACAGGCTGGATAAGGAGCCTCATGCTGTATGGGGTCCCTTGTAGCAATACAAGATACAATCTCTGATGCACGTGATAGAGAGAACTGATAAAAAGGGACCTGTGGAGTCATGGTGGTGTCATCCCTGATGGGTCTCACCACCCAGAACAACCACCCTCCTGTAAACAGGCTTCAGAGGAGTCCTAGTCTAAAACACTGCAGGAAATCCTAGTGAAAGCAAATGATGGGAAAGGCTTCTTAGCAGCAGCAACTAAGGAGCCTTTGTGGGACCAGCACAAAGATTTGCACTAAGGCCCCTGGCTTGGATCCTGCACGAAGCACACGAAGGAGGGTGAGGAGCTACTGAGCCCTCTCCTCCAGCGATGCCGCCCTGGCACAGCAATTACATGCTGCTTCCTGAGAAAATTCAGGCTTCTCCATTTTTACCTTTTTTTTAAAAATTCCCCTGGCTTGAGAGCCTGCAGAAGCTGTCTTCTTCCCACTGCACTCCCAACTCACCACATCACAGCCTGCTAGCAGCAGCTCCTCAGAGCTTCATCAGAGCAGCAGCTTTTAATTGAGGAGACCCTACACGGAGGCAAACAGGTAGCTATTGCCTGGGAGCCCAAGGGATGCAACAGAGACCACAAGGCACCTGCGGAGACAGCGCTACCAAGCTCTGCTACACATGCACCTCTTTCACCCCCTCCTCCTAAGCAGGAGCCTTCCCGATGGCCTCGGCCTCATTAAAACCCTGCTAGGAGAGTCACGCTCTCATTTGGAGGGTGATTGTTTCCTCCTGCTACCAGACTGCTGAGATTGGCTTCGTTACAGGATAATTTGGGAGAACTGCTGCTTTTATGAATGAAAAACCTGTAGCAGTCCTTTCTCTCTTGGCTGTTCTCAGCCTTGCTGCCCTGAGGTAAAGAAAACAAACAAATAAACCAAAATGCCAGAACCCTGTAAGAGTGTTAGGCTCTTTTACCTAAGGTAAAAAAAGGTTCCTGTCCATTTACCCATGGGAAATGGCCAGAACGTAACCCACTAACCATGTCACCATGAAGAAAACGGGAGACTTGAATTAAATGGTCTGGAGACAGGGACTGTGCTGCCTGCTCTGCCACATCCTCCTCATGGAGAAGAAATGTGCAGTGTGCAGGGGTAAAGGACAAGAAAAGCCATTTAAACTAATACTGTGAGTCCTAATAAGAAGGCTTTTTTAAAAAAACTACAGTTCTTTTAAAGAGCTGTGGTTGATCCAAAGATCTCCATCCAGTCCAGATCTTGTGTATGAACCTCCTCTTTCCCACATCGGCACCAGCTGTCTGCAAGCACATAGGCACTGGCCATGCCAAGGAGCCTGTCTCTGATTCCTCCACCCTTTTCTTATCTCCCTCTTACAAAGGGAAGGAAATATTTGGCCACCATCACCATCTGCATTGCAGGCATCTGAGTAAATTAGTCATATTTGTTGCTCACCACTGTAGCGCGACCGAGGCACAACATAAAAATACATTCTTGGCTGCATAAAACCCAGTCAGCATAACAGTGGAGCAGAAACTTTTATACTAAACCTTCCAGTTCCTCCCTATCCTGCCCCATCCCCTCTCCCTCCCTGCAGAAACCGCGGCCCAGGACCGGTTCCGCTGCAGACAAGAAGCTGTACAGACAAGGCAAAGTCAGTTGTCTCCAGGGAGCTTCGGAAAGCTGCCTCCTGGACTTGTGCTTGGAGAAACAAGCGTTTCACTGCTGGCTTTAAAGGGATTCCTTGCGGATCCCATTGGTGTGTGCAAGGGGAACGTGGACCGTGTACTCATTTATCAGTGCAGACGTATTCCTGAGCATCTCGTGGAACGTGTCCACTGTCTTCCTGTAAATGTCCCTGCGTAGCACAAAGGGACGGAAAAGGTTGAGAGGCTCAGCCCTCTGGAATATGATGGGGAAGCCCAGCTCTTCTGGCACCTTCCCGTTGCCGATGAAGAAGTGGTAGAGCTTCTTTTCATGCAAACATTTCTCCAGGTATTTCAGCATGTCCTGTAGACGGGCCTCCAGCTTCTCCGGGGCCCAGTCCTGACCGGGACGCGCCTGCAGGAGATGCAGCATCACTGTCTTCAGGTGGTAGTTGGTGAGGCCGCTTGGACCTGTGAGGCTACACTGCTTCCCGTGGAGGAAGGAGAGGATCTGCAGGCAGCTGAGGTGGCAGGCGTTGGCAGGCAAGGTTTTGGAGACCAGCTGGATGAACCTCCTCTCATACACTGCAAAGGTGAGAAACCAGTGAGTGCTGGAAGGCAGCTCTGCAGCCAGGCTGCTCCGAGGGAAATGAGAGATGAAATAAACATCAGAGTTCTCGTACTGCACCACCGGGGTGAGGTTGAAGGCAATCGATTTCCCTGACTTAAATTTTATCTTCAGGGCTCCCGGCGAGTCCAGGAGGCTGAAGGAAAGGTCAAATTCATACTTGTGGGAGATTCTATTCCAGGCCTTAGTGACCGCGATCTGGAACCACTTCATGACTTGGTCAGCATCCAGATATTGAGTGTTTTTGAAGCACAGGAGGTCTTCCATCTCACTGCTGGGCCTGCTAGTATTGGCTTGGCTATGGAGGAGGCACAGCATATCTTCCCCTAATTTAGTCTTGTCACAGATGCAGCCTGTCACGTGCTCATCCGCCCTGCACACTTTGATAGTGCCATAACCTTGTTCGTCTGGGGGGAAAGAGTCGCTAGAGCACCAGATCTGGGACCGAAAACAGTACGGCTCCGGCGGGGCGAAAGGCACTATCAGGTCACAGACGAAAGGCTTACGCACTCTCCAGTTCTCATACATGCTCCCCACCCCCATGCAGTCCTCCACTTCCATGTCAGCGTCCCGGTTACAAACGCTCCTCAAGGCCTCCAGCAGGTCATCTGCGAAGCCTTCCACCATCTCCCGCATCCTGGCCATGTCGCTGGTGGTACCAAGGATGCGCTTCTCATAGAAGCTGGCCAAGATGGCCTTGTCAGGGAAGGCCAAGCCTTTAAATGCTTTCCCCAGGACTGCCATGTCATCCTCTTCTCCTCCCGTGTCCTGCCAATTCCCTTCCTGGAAATCCTGCCTCCACACCTCGATCAGCAGGAAGATGACCATGGAAAGGGCAGTCCACATATCCCATCGGACCTTTTCCTCCTTGGTTTCCTCCACCACCTCTGCAGCCTCTTCCAGAGCTTTCTGGGTGGCTTCCTGCTCTGCGATTTCCTGCTCCAAGCGGAGCCGCTCCAGCCGAAGGGTCTCCTCCCGCTCCTTCATCTTCTGGATGATTTCTTCCGTGTTCTCGGGGACAGTGCCATTTTCTTTAGGGAAAAGGAGCGGATGGTTGACGATAGCTGTAATCACCACTAGGCACACCCGCAAGATTCCTACGGGCATGGCAGTTCCTTCCCTGGAAGAGAAAGATAGGCAGAATGACCCATGACTCAGAGTATGTTCCCTCAAGAAGCTCCACCAGGGGAGGGTCAGGCTGGACATTAGGAAAAAAAATTCAGGGAAAGGGTCACTGGGCAGTGGCAGAGGCTGCCCAGGGAGGGGGTTGATTTACCTTTCCTGGAGGGGTTTAAGGTGCGGGTGGACGAGGTGCTGAGGGACATGGGTTAGTGATTGATGGGAATGGTTGGACTCAATGATCTGATAGGTCTCTTCCAACCTGGTTGTTCTATGATTCTACGATTCTATGAAAGAAACTCCTTACTTGAATAAAACTTTGGTACCCTTTCTAGTCCTAAAAAACCTGCTTGAGGCTAGAAGCTCCTGTTTGTGCAAGTTATCAACCAAGCTTCCTAAAGAGACTTTATCAGCAGATGGTGAGGATGAAAGTGTCCTCTTATCAAATTACCTTAAAAGCACAGAACTGTGAAAGCACTCGCTACTGTCAACCCACTATGGCGACGCTGAGGCGATGTGGGAGGGCACGTCTTTCCTCCATCCTTTAAAGTTCTCAGGACAGAAAGGGAAAGAAGCAGGCAGGTGTAAAAGAGCAAGATTGGAGATGAGCGCTGCTAAGGACAGGACAAGAGGGAATGGCCTCAAGCTCCACTTGACATAAGGAAAAAATTCTTCACTGAAAGGGTCACTGGGCACTGGAACAGGCTGCACAGAGAGGGGGTTGAGTCGCCTTCCCTGGAGGTGTTTAAGATGCGGGTGGATGAGGTGCTGAGGGACATGGTTTAGAGATTGGTGGGGATGGTTGGACTCGATGATCCAGTGGGTCTCTTCCACCCTGGTGATTCTAAGGCTAACGCTGCAGATGTGGCAATGACACAGGCAGGGCTGTCCTGGCCACCTTCCACATTAATCATTTCTGGGATCCACATAGCTTGCTTGGATCAGAGCAATCTTCACTGCCTGCGCTGGGAACAAGCCTGCACAGTTTTTTGCTTACAAGCAGGCACTATAGGCAAAGCTCTTCCTGCTTTTCAACACCATCAGGATGGGGCTGTGGCCAACCTCCCTGGCTCCCAGGATGCCCCATGAGACCATCCCCTGGAAAAGTGGCAGCGACAGAAAGATTGCTAAACCAGAAAGGGTTTCCTTTAGTCCAGTGGTTTGAAAAGCATCGCGTTGTTTATTTTTGGTGCTTGCTTCACTATTAATCTGTGGAAACATTAGTAAACACCGTAGCTTAGATCTAAGCCATCTCTCTTGTAGCCGCTGTGCTTGCAGCCAGCTCACTCTATTAGAAGCAAGCTCAGTGTGGCTGTGAGACACTCTCCAGGTCTGGTGTCCCCGTGCTTGCCACAAGCAGCTGTGTGCCAGCAGCAGAACCCTGTGCCGCCCCTTGCACAGGTCCTTGGCATGACCGAGACTGCTACGGTGCTTTGGAGCCGCTTCGGTTAGTTACTGGCTCTGCTGCTTGGACCTCACTAAAGCTTTCCACGCCACAGGGCTCACAATGGAAGAATTTAATTCTCAGGTTTCTGGGACGTGCTCTCACTGTCGAGGCATCTGCCTGGCTCTGACAAAGCCTCCCGGAGGTCTGGGCCAGAGTGTGCTCAGGCTAAAGCCGGGGCTGAGTCCTTCCAGGTGGCATTTCTATTTCTGGCTGGCTGGCATCGCTATCCAGATCCCAACTACATGCTCAGGGCAAGATAATCTGAGGTTGTCACCCACTGCTGAGGTGTGGCGAGCTCACCAGTCCCTCTTCCTAGCAACAACACCCCTTGGTCCCAGCACAAGAAGACCAGGACAAGATGGACAAGCAGGGATATTTCTTCTTTCATCTGGGACCTTTTAATACGTCTGCTTTAAGACCTCAAAAGTGTGTTTGAAAGAGAAGGATTTCTGCTATAAAAATAGAATCTATCAATAAAATACCTCGTTGGATGAGACCAGAAATAGTAATCTCACTCCTAACAAACCAAATCATCCTGCTGTGGGAATGAGAGGAATGAGTCTGTTCCATGGAGAGCCAAGAGTTGGTGAGGTACCACGTGTGCAGCAGGCATGAGGGCTGTAATTTTCTCCTCTGCAGTAACTCCTTACTAGCCTGAACTCAGTGTGTTCTGCTGCCACAGCAATCCTGCCGTCCCAGCCTCTGGGCAAGGAGAACACC
>WAAB01006085.1:3395-38925 GCA_013389865.1 Piaya cayana
CTCTCTGAGTTGGGTCCTTACTTGCAAAATGTGGTTATGTTCATTTTCAGATAGATTATTCCTAACACATATTTTATCCTACCACTGTTAAATACACTTTTGCTAGAACCATGCAATAAAGCAGACCTGTAGTTTTTTGACTTAGATGTTGGTACTTAATCATGCATAAGATACAAATGTCATGTATTACATGAAGCTAGTGTTTCATCCTGCCAGAAATACATTGCCTGACTTCTCTAAACCAAGTAGATAGACACTTAATAGTTACCCTTTTATGTCTCACTTTAACAGGTACCAGTAACAGTCAGATCTTCAGTACTCCCTCAGTGATATCGTTGTGTATATCTCGAGCTGGCAGATGCCAGAACAAGTCAAATTACCTGACATACCCAGAGCCTCTGACACGCTTATCTTTTGACATATTTGCAGGTCTGAAATTCTGCTGAACCCACTGCTACACCAAATAAATCTTCAGTACTGTGAGCAATAGAATTACTATGGCACACAGATCTTGCTTAATATGTCTAGAAATTTGTGTCTGACTGCTTTAAGGAAAGGCCTGGATATTTTCCAGGTGACCCGTGTAGATGCATATGAATGTATATGTCTCTTTAAAAAGTGCCTTAGACCATGAAGCTGACCAGAGAATCTGTGCAAATGTTAAATTTATTAAGAGTGGGTGACTGCTCTCTTTAGCTATGTGAAACTTTGATGGATGATCCTTCAAATCTGGCTGCTGGTTGGATTCCAGATATTGTATGTAGCTATGTATGGCTATAATAATACTGCTACAGGATTTGCTGTAGGAGATATCAGGGTTGGGGGGAGGAGATGCATATGATTGCACACACGTGTCAAGTCTGCAACAGTATAAAGAGCCAAAATCAGGTCCAAATTCTGAACCAGGTCTCATCAAGGCCAAATGTAAACCTGCAATTTCAGGTTCAACAGACTGGGAGACAGTTTTTAGACCTTGTGTCATATACCCTTTATGCTTTTGTCCTTTCAACAATCTGAGTGTACTTTAAAGTAAAGAAATGTACAAAATCTTTTTAGACTAAAGGGATTTATGAAGTAGATTAACATCAGTAGTCCCAGAATACACCCCTCTGAAAGCAGCGTTCTGGAGCATCCCAAAAATACAGCCATTGTGGAACAGACTGGGATTTTGGATACTTGGGGATTAAAGAGGTTCTTTTAGCCTGTATTCTGACTAGCTATAATGTTTAGGCATTTCTCATTTCTCACAGTCTTTCTGTTAATAAAATTGAAAACAATTTCAGTAATTTCTTGAAGAGGCACTTGAAAGACATTATATCACACTGAAACCTTATGAAAGGTTAGTTTTGAATTCTGGAGTAATGGACAATAGTTTCCTAATTAACTAAGGCATAATATAAAGAATGGGACAATAACTTTTGATGTTGAAGTCATTTGACAGTCAAACTGCCAAAGTGAAGAAATAAATAACTTAATTTAGATATTTTTCTGCTAGGAAATGAAACAAAATACCTCTTTGCCATCAATGAAAATATATTATGAGAGTGATTCTGCTCCTAGTTGTGCTAGATCCCTCACTTGCTTCTGTCTCTTGTTATGGGAAAAATTCCAAATCTGAGATTCAGAAGATTTTGTTACCTAACAGCATAATTCATACTATAGAAAATCTCCACTAGGTGATCCTGGTGAATCCTCAGCAATTCCTCCTAGCCCTGATTTTTAACATGTCTCGTAAGCTTTGAGTGCTGGACAAAATTTCTGAAGATCTGAATATGGAAAAATACATGACAACTTAAACAAAGAATCTTAGTTACAACCACATAGTCTAAAACTTAGGTAACAGATTCACCAGTCTTTTCAAATACTTTAAGAAGAAAAGTAAGAGGCAAAAAGAAAATGTCAGAAAGATTTTTAGGTAACATTTTTCTCATGGAGTTCCTAAACATATGCTGTGTTACTGGATATTCTGGAGCTTTCTGACTTCAGAGATATGTATTCTGTGTGGCTTTTGTGTTTTCTCTTGAGAAGTTCATGCTGTCTCTTACCACCATGCAAAGCAATGCTGCTCCTACTCTGCTTCAGACCCTCCTCTCTTTTTTTCCCCTATAGAATTTGGACATACCAAATATACTGGCACAGAGATCAAAATGACTGAGTTTTTACTTCCCGACTTGAATGCTTGTGACCTAATGTTTGTAGTGGAAGCATGAAAAGACAAAGGTGTACACTTGTTATTAAACTAGATTTTACCTTAAATAAGGAGTGAACCAGAGTTAACCTTTGTACTGGAGTTCCATGTGTGTTTTCTGGGGGTAGGGTGATAAACCAGCACTGAGGCTCCAGAAAGGTGCTGGTGGAGAGATGAAAGACCTCTGTCCCTTGGGCTCGAGTAAGCATGTCAGAACAACTGCAGTGTGTGATCTGTGGTATTCTCCCTACTAGCATCCACCAGTAAGACTGGGCTGCACTCAAATTCTTTATTAAAGAAGCTGTCACATATCTTGGAGGAACTTCATGTGCACTGGAGGACAGGACTGACATTCCAGAAGGACTGAAGATTCAGTCTGAAAAAGGTAGGATGCTATCAAACATATAGAATCACATGTTGTTTAAATGGGTGGTGTTATAAGACCCTTTAATGAGATGAGACCAACCAACAGATGAAAAAATCTCTTGGAAACAACTGTCTTGACAATTCTTTTGCAAAATACAACCTTTGGTTGTAGTGGGCTGCAGACACCTTGCTAGTGGATCACGCACTGACTATATGCACCAAGTTGTGACAATCCAGTGCTGTGCCTAGACATACAAATGGTGATTACCATTATCAGACTGCCTTTACCAGGCTTACTACCAGACTAAGTCCTCTTTCTGCTTCTCTCAGTTTTGCAAATCCTCTGCAGGAGTGCTGCCTCCCGTTGCTGTGCCATGCTTCAAGGTAGATGTGACTCATTCAGAAACTCTTCATTCAGAGAATGATTGAGTCTGGAAAACAGAACAGGGAAGGAAGAAATAAGTTGGAATTACTTACCTTGAAGGAGGAAATTTTGAGACTAAAATATGAGAGCATGTATCAAAAAATATAAAGACTTCTGTTGACCGCAGGGTCAGGTGGTTCTTTCTGTCTCTCTTTGCTGGGAAAAGAAGTAATGGACTTAAATGGCAGCAAGAAAGATTTTGGTAAAGAACAAACATTTCAGTCAGTAAAGCCCTAGAACAGATTAGTTGGGAGGGCTGCAGAAGGTCCCCTACTGGGGGACATTTAAGGATATTTAAACCAGCTCCCATCAGGATGACAAAGGCACATAATTCTACCTGTGCTGGAGCTCTGGACTGGAGTACATCTCACCTGGCAGGTCTTTCCAGGCTTTTGACTCTACCCAGAATGGCAGAGATCTCAGTATGCACACAAGTTCATGTGGGCTTTCTGACTTTCCCTGGAGGTGTTTAAGGCATGAGTGGACAAGGTGCTGAGGGACATGGTTTAGTGTTTGGTAGGAATGGTTGGACTCGATGATCTGGTGAGTCTCTTCCAACCTGGTGATTCTATGATTCTATGATTTGTGGGACACTGGGCAGAGAGTATTTCACTGTACATTGCATCGGGCACTCATGATGGTCAGACTAGACTTGGCTCATCTAGCCCTTTTACCAGATTGTAGGATCATAGAACCCTCTAGCTACAGAGAAAAATGAACACTGGGCTCCCAGTTATTGGATGAAGACTCTAAGTGCTATCCTAGGTGACAGACCATTTTTATCCTCAGTGATTCTGATTAATTCAGATATGGACTATGCTGATTATTCTTAAACATATAGCACGACATACAAGTTCTGAAAGTGCCTTTCTTTTTTAGAATACTCTTTGTTTAAGTAAGCCTGTGTCATTTCCTACATATATGAAAATAAACCATCAAAAGTTTTCACAAGTTCCCTTTCTATCTGTAAAATGAGCATATTGTGGCAGGGGCTAGAGGTCTGGCTTTGGTGCCTATGGTTTCTCTTCTCTCCAGGCAGCCTGGGTTCTGCACTGTCTAGCCTTGAAGATTTGTGGGTAAGTAGCTTAGATGTCTAAATAATATATGGATTGGCATGCAGAGCCTTTCATGTAGAGTCTGTGTTGCAAGCAACAGTAGCAGGCATTCAGGAATTCTGGGCTTGCTCATGTCTGCTGCTTTGCTTGTTGCCTTTATGTGATTGTGTGGGATTTTCTTTGGCAGAGTGTGCTGTGTTAGAGATGATGTATTAGTGATGATGCAACTTCTTCAGTCATTTAAAAAAATCCCTGAAATTCTTACCTTTATCTAGTATAGCACACGGTACTTTTCAGCAAGTAGCTCCTGGAAAAGAAACTGCAAGTGTTTGCAGCTGGGTGATGGTGTGTTTCTGAGGGTAAGCATCCAAGCTGAGGTTTTATTTATCCCGCTGAGTGCAAAGAACCCCATCAAAGGCATCCCTTAATTCTGGCTTCGTGTCAAGATGCCACTTAAACACATACCTCAGTCTAACAAAATTCTTGGATTTTGTCACAAATATGGATGGAATAGTAATTTAATGCTAAAAATGTAATCATTAGCATGAAGAAAGTTTATCTCAAATGAAAATTTATCTGGTAAGAATGTCCAGTCCTTCCATATGTCCATATATTTCACTGTGAACATATTTCCTGGACCAGATATTTTCTTCAGTCAAGCTCGGCTTCAGTTCAGAAGCTAGTAACTATTAAAATTATCTACCTTTTCCCCAGCACTTTTCATAACCCAGTGAATTACTAGGGCTATTTCTTTACTTGTTTTACATTCTGCCATCATGATTTATGCCAATACTTTTACAAGAAATAAGTTATGGCTCCAAATCCCATCCACTACTGCAAACATGAAGCAGGGTGAATACAGGAGAAAATTCACCTATGGGGTGAGTGCTTATGTTTTTTGCAAAGAAAAAAACATGACTCTTGAGAGAACAGCTGTATCTGAGGTTAAACAGTGCTGATTAAACAGACTTTTGAAAACACGCAATGCTTACTGCATGTGTGGGATGTGGTACAGTAGAACAGGTGATGTAGGATCAGCTTTTTCAAATCCAAGAAAAGTAGATATGATAAAAATTTCTAGAATAATTAATGATAGCTCCATAGCCATAATTATTAAAACAAATCAGGTCAATTATAAATGTTTTACTGGTGTTCACTATTTGAAAGTGTAATACAGAAGAGAATGAAAGGGTAGAACCTTTTGGAAAAAAAACCTTTTGAAATATGGCACAAGCAAAGTTTCAGTTGATTTGAGGTCAGCTGGTCAAGATTAGCCTTGCTATAAAGAAGCAGAGAAGGAGAAGGGCATGTTTTTCTATGATCTGACCTTCAACATTTTTTCATTTGAGGAATATGAAACTGAAATACATGACAACCTCCTGTCAACAGATTCATCATATCACATTTTCAGTGTTATCCACGAAGAAGGGGAAGTAAAAATGCTAATATGTAACAGAAAGGACAAGGTAGGTAGTGAAACTTGTTTAGTGAAACCATTAGGAGCAAGTGTAATGGTTGGTTTAGTTTTATAGTAAATGTAGCAAAATGAAATTTAGAAAAGGGACTCCTGACAGTTTTAACAATGGACATAAACTGACCTTTCCTGGTAAGAGAAAATATGTAAAATATTTAAATTCAGTAATACAGTGATCTTGATTTGTGAGTTTTGCTATATAAAGCAAACTTCCCTCTGGATGTACAAAGGTAGTGTAAACAGGTTGGCCTGGGTAGAAGCAACAAGAGTCAGAGCCTCAGCATTATAGGAGAGAAATGCACTTCAATGAGCAGCAAGTTCTTCCAGTAAAGGAGGCTAAGGATCGGCTCCCAAGTTTTGCATTGCATTTAAAATACGGATCTTCCACCAGTACACTTTTCACTGGTCCCTCACTGTTACTATGTTGATTTATGGGCATGGGTTAATGATAATGTCTTCCTGAAAGATGGCTGGAACCAATGACTACATTTCAGGAGATCCTCTCTCCCCTGGTTCAGTTTTACAGTCTGAGCCAAAGGCTCCTGTATCCCAGGGGATCCTGCTGTCTTCCTATTTATACCTGTTTTCATCTCTTCCCTGAAGGGCAAAGTCTTCCCCAGGAATGATTTGGGCTTATTGCGGCCTAGAGATAACAAAGGGTAGTCTGAACAAATGTCTCCAGCTGAGAGTCTAGGAGACTGCAGGATTCTCTGTGTCTCAGTGTCTTAGGAGATGCTCAGAGAAAGGGCAGAAAGGCTAGATTCCAAATACCTGAATTAAAAAACCCATTACTTGTATGCCCCATTCTTTTATTGATTTGTATGTATGATCTGTAGCCTTACATAAACATAGAAAAGAGTAGCACCTAAAACCTTTTCTAGGGTAGATCTGTACCACACAAATGCTGTATCTGTAGCATCAGTGGGTCACGGACTCACACACCTCTCTGCACCTACCGGCACATCTGGAATGTATAAAGCTCTGTGGTTTATGACAGCACTTTAAAATGTACCTCTTAAATTAGAAAAAGTAAAAAATTAGTAACAAATTATTGTATGTAAAGTTTTAAGAGTACGACATTACTGACTTAACCCAAGCACTTTTCACTGTAAAACAGCAAAGCATTTTGCAATATTCAATAGTACCCTTTGTTATGTCTCCTGGGTTCCTTTTCTTTGTAGATTCATTGAACGGTTTGAGTTGGAAGAGATCTTAAAGATAATCTAGTTGAACCACCCTGCCATGGGCAGGGACACCTCCCACTAGATCAGGTTGCTCAAGGCCCCATCCAACCTGGCCTTGAACACCTCCAGGGATGGGGCAGCCACAGCTTCCCTGGGCAGCCAGTTCCTGTGTCTCACCACCCTCATTGTGAATAATTTCTTCCTAATGTCTAGTCTAAATCTTATCCTCTTCAATTTAAAGACACTCCCCCTCATCCCATCACTACATGCCTTGTAAAAAGTCCCTTCCTGACTTTATTGTAGTCCCTTCAAGTACTGGAAGGTCACTATAGGGTTTCCTTGGAGCCTTGTCTTCTCCAAGCTGAATCCTAACTCTCTCAGACTGTCCTCATATGGGAGGTGTTCCAGACCTCTGATTGTCTTCAAGGCCCTCCTCTGGACCTGTTCAAACAGTTCCATATCCTTCTTACGTTGAGGATTCCAGAAATGGACACAGTACTCCAGGTGGTATCTCACAGGAGTGGAGTAGAGGAGCAGAGGAGCAGAGGAGCAGAATCACCTCCCTGGACCTCCTGGATGTGTTTCTTTTGGTGTAGCCCAGGATACAGCTGGCCTTCTGGGCTGTGAGCACACATTGCTGGCTCATAGAATCATATTATGTTGAGCTTCTCATGAATGAGCACCCCCAAGTCCTTCTCCATAGGGCTGCTTTCAATCATATCATCTTCCATCCTGTACTGATGCAATCAGATTGCCCAGACCCAGGTGTAGGACCCTGCACTTGGCCTTGTTAAACCTCATGAAGTTCACAAAGGACCACTTCTCCAGCTTGTCTATGTCCCTCTGGATGGTATCCCATCCTTATGACATGACAATTGCACCACCCAGCTTGGTGTCATCTGCAAACTTGCTAAGGGTGCACTCAATCTTGCTGTCTATATCACTGGTGAAGATATGAAACAGCACTGGTCCCAGTGCGGACCCATTGGGGACACCACTTGTCATGGATCTGCATATGGCCATCAAGCTGTTGATCACTACTCTCTGAATACGACCATCCGACCTATTCCTTATCCACTGAACAGCCCACCTATCAAATCCCTATCTCTCCAATTCAGAGAGTAGGATGTTGCAGGGGACCATGTCAAAGGCTTCACAGAAGTCCAGATAGATCACACCCACTGGTTTTCCTGTGTCCACTTCTGCAGTTACCCCATCACAGAAAATGACTAGGCTGGTCACACAGGACTTGCCCCTGGTGAATCCATGTTGGCTGCCATTAATCATCTCCATTCCTTCCATGTGCTTTAGCATAGTTTCTACGAGGATCTGTTCCATGATCTTCCCAGGCACAGAGGTGAGGCTGACAACATTTTTTAAAGTAAAAGAACCAGTTCCAGCCCTTATAATGCATTTATTGTGACTGGTAATCAATACAAGATGACATTTTCAATGAGGAAAAAGCACTTCCCATCTGGTGGGAGAAGAGAAAATATATTATGTGACTAATACATATCTTGTAGTAACTTCCAGTCAAACAGAAGAAAACAGTTCCTAATGGAAGTGACAGCAGAATTCTGGGTAGAAGTGATTTCAAGTGCACATACCTCCAGCAAACATGTTATTTTTTTATAGCACATAGCCCACATTTATTAATACTGCCAAGTGCAATAAATTGTGGGGGATTTCATGCCGATTTGTTAGATGTAACATCTTTTAAATAGTGTTTAATTATGTTTTTATTCATGCTAGGCTGAGTAAAATGGAAATCTGGTTCTCTTTTTGGCTGTGGCAGTCACAGTGAGAGTCAGAGGTATGCATACCAGTCAACAGCAAAGAAACCACTGATGGGGTGCTTTCCTGCCTGAAGATGTGAATCTGTTCATGCTTGTAAGAGTCAAATTAAAGTAATAGCATATTGATGCTTGCCCACAAGCACAGCTGCACCATGAGTGTGTTTTCAGTTTGTTGTTTACAGTTTAGAAATGATCCGGTGATATGTGGGAGGGCTTACTGTAATGTGAGCTCGAAGTTCCTCGGGCTGAGCCAGGCTGGGCAGCAATAGAGCAGAAGAGAAAAAAAGAACAGATTTTCCATTTGGAGAACTGCAGAGACATGGGAATTGTGGATGGACTGATGCTTTTCAGTATTCACAATCCAGGAACAAGGGAGAAGTTCTTAAGAATGTTTAGGGGTTTTATTTATTTTTTAGTTTAAGAAATATACCCTTTCGTTTCTTTTTTCAAGTGATCATAACAAGAAAGCAGCTTTTAAAAGCCCTCAGGGATGCAGCAAAAGTAACTCCAGACAATGTGTTATTTCTAACCTGGTTTTAGAATACATAAAAGAACTGAAATGACATCAAAGATGTGTCTTGACTGGTTTCCATTGACATATTTTGAATTGCACACATGTATGAAGTGAACTTCTTTAGAATATATCACTTTCTACTGTATTCAGCATATTTTGCATTGTCAAGGATACTGCAGGCCTATTGTACAGCTGGCAACTCACAGAGTTACTAGTTGCACCCTCAAGCAGATGCAGTTTGACTATATTAGGGTAAATCTTGTGCTGGGTGGCCAGTAAATTTCAGTGTTTCAGGGACAATATGAACAGAAATCAAAGCAAATCAGAACTCAGCTACGAGAAACATTTTGCCATGACCACAAGCAGGACACCATGCTTTATATCCATGTCAAGCACTGTTGCAGACTACATCTCAATGGCATTTCCAAACAGGGCTGACAGTGGAGGATTTCTGCTAACACAGCAGTTAGAAATGACCCCTCCATTCAATGATAAAACTGTGAAGTCTGTGAAGTCTGCAACTCTGAGGTTGCAGTCATGCCCTGCTGCAATGGAATCACGTTTGTTGTTCTTATTTGAACACAGCTGCAACTAGTATCCATAATTCAAATTAAGTGCTACTTAGGAGGGTGATTGGAAACTCTATTAGTGTTCCAGCACTGAGATTTATTGTTTCCAGATTGATGGAGAATTTTCTTTCATAGTTTTAATGATTTAGGGTAATTGAGAGAAAACATCAAGTGGAGAATTTAGTATTTAAAAATGTCTGAATAGAACAAGTAACAAAAGTCAGACTTACTTGGGCATGACTGACTTTGCAAGTTCCCCTTTTTATTGACTTTGCAAGTTTCTTGTCAGAAAGCAAAAGTCACTGCCTGTGTCTTCTTTGGGGACCTCAAGGGTGCATCTCTCTGCAGAACAACTGGTGAACTGGAACACCAGGGTCTGGCTTGTGAGTCACCAATGCAGATCTGAGTTGTGGCAATCCTGGAGTCACACTCACCTTTGGCAGACACCTCTCATCTCACTGTGGGCAAGCCATGAGAGGCAGGAGTCATCTCACCCACTTTTACCCATCTAGTTAGTCACATAGTTTAAACTGAATACTAGAAAGGGACAGATAACTCCATGGAGAGACTTGTGCCATCCTCAAGTAGCTGAGACAAGTGCAATCACAGACTCTTAAGTCAAATGATCCAAGTCTAGCTTACACTAGATTTTACTCTTGGAGACAGCTAAAGCCTGAAAATCTTGGTTTTCCCATATGGAGCAAGGAGATCAACTATCTTCTGCACAGGTTAATTCACCCTTTCATAAAAAGAGTGTCCTGCTCCTAAGATTTACAGTGTCTGTCCCAAACGGCTATCATAGCTTGGACCTCTGGGCAGGATAAACAAATGTGAGTGCACATAATGAGAATGACATTATTAGCTGAAAGTAAATCGTTTGGGTGAAAAGCATGGAAAATCAGGTGGCAGTTGTCAAATCTGTGTAGGCAAGAGCTTTGCTGAGGGGCTGGAAAAATGTCCCGGCCCACTTCCGGTCACTGCATGCTGTTTGGGTGACGGACTGAGCCATGTTCCTGCCACATACTGCAGGTACCAAAAAGAACAGTGGAAGTAGGATTCTAGGCATAGAGTTCCAAATGATTAAAAAAAGAAGTTCTTGGAGGGTGCTCTCCCAGCATTCAAACACTCTGCGCATCATCTGAGGGTAACATGTCCTAAGGAGACAGAAGCCAGCAAACAGACATGTAAGGAAGAAAAGCTATTATCTGTTCCAAAACAAACAATAAACTGAGATCCCTACTGTAGCCTGGAAGAAGAAATTAATAACAGTAGATTCCCTTATTTCTGTGATGTGTGTTTGGTTATCTGAGTAAGATGGAAAAAGATGGAAACATTAAAGGAGACCAATTTTTGGATGAAAATACATCTGCAAGTCTACCTCCTCTGGCTACACTGGAGAAAAAATATATTTGCAAACTGTATTTTTGTGGTTTGTTCCTTGCCCTCCTTGAAAATAATATAGAAATTGAATGTGTTGTAATTTCTAAAGAGGAAGGCATAAGAAAATGTTGTTTATGAAAATTTACTGGTTTTCTTTCCTCACAGTGACCTTGGGCTGCAATGGTGAATAATATTAAATAAATATTTTCTTTTGTCAGATTAACATCTTCAGCTAATTTGCAGCCCCATCTGATTGGGGAGGAGAGGGACTCTCAGCAGTCTCTCCAGTACTGTTCGCCTGTGGAAAAAAGCCATTTTGTTCTGGCAGGGATTATTCATTAGCAGATTTTCACTGCTAGCTGCTGTTCACCAGCCAAAGACTTGAGAAGACAACACTGTTGTGGGGCTGGGGTCCTGCATGAGAGTGCAGAAAAGCTTGACAGAGGTGGGGCGGCCAAGGGGTGCCATAGGCCTTTAGTTTGCATTTGGACAGCTGTGACCTCTTTGCAAAAATCTTCGCTCATGGGTATAGTAAAAAGAACACGCCTACATTGTGCAAGCTAGATGCCATCGAGCTGCCGCCTCTGTCTCTCATGGCAGAGGTGCAGCTGTGACTATTTGACTATTAGCTGGTTTATTTGCCAGGGTAAGTCACTATCCTCCTAAGCAACATGTGACTGTTCACTGCTTGGGTGACTGAAACTTCGAAACAGAAGCGAGAGAACACTCAGAGCCCTCTCTGTAAGTACCTGCACCCAGGAGCACCCACATGCACATGCACTACAACCATTCCTCACATATCTGTGCAAACAGAAACACTTTGGCATAAGTGTTTATGAAACAAGCAAAGTAAATACGAAGGCTACATCACACTTGGGCAAAGTGGGTTTAAGTGCAGTGAGAGAACCTGAAAGGCCCTTGCTGGGTTACTAAATTCAGTCTCCTTGAGGACTCTGGCAACTACTTGTTATAATTCCTTTCTCAGCTTACAAAGTTCAGTTTTGAAAAGCTACATTTATAGACCTCCACAACGCCTGCTAGAAGTGCTTTCTAGAGCCTCTTTCTTCTGTTCATACCACTAGCAATGTGTCACAAGTGCTCTCTAGGATATTTCAAGCTCTACTGAGGAGTTATTTGAAAGAAAATTACTTTAAATATGTGTTCTTACTTGATCAGGTTTTATTCACTCCTTTTCTTTGTGCAAGATTCCCTACTGATTTTGGCTTCGCTACTTACGTAAAGACAACAGAATTGAGTATTTTAGGCTGGAAACAACCTTACCTCTTTTCAGTAATTCTTTTCCACTGCAGAAAAGACTTGTTCCTGTTTTACAAACTCGCAGCCATGACTGCTTTACTTGCCCCTGGAAGCAAGACAACATAAAAGCTCCTACCTCTGTAAAGTAACTTCCTCTACTTATTTGCTGTCAGGGGAGATGCTTTTGACTTGCAACCAGACATTGAAATGATTGCTTAAAAAGGCTGTAATGCAAGATGTGAGGATGGCTTTCAGGAGGATCTGGAGTGTGGGGTGATGCTCAAGGTTTTTTGGGTGTGCTCTTTGGAAGAGGCTTCATGTCTTTTACCATCTCACATTCCTGGAAATCTAGAAAAAAATGTTGATTAAACAGCACTTTTGCCACAGACTGAATTTAGCTTAATCTTATACACAGATTTTATTAGTTAGTCTAGCTAAAATGACCTATTGGTAAATATTTCAAGGACTAGATCATAATGGAAAGAAAACTAAAGGGAATTTTGAGTTTATAAAGCTGCCTAATTTTCCATCATTTAGTGAGTATCTTCTTTATCTCACAACTGATGTTATTCATCAAGAAATTCATGACATTATTTACTGGAAAGTAATGGCACCATTTACCAGAAAGTTAGTTTAATCTGCTACTCATTGTTTTCATCCATTATATAAAATTAACCTTTCATCTTTAGTGCTGTGCCTTTCATGAAGTCTTGCCAGAGGAAGGAGAAATCTGTCTGATCAGACAGCTGTGAGGCATCCAGCATAAGTAAAGGGTGGTGGTATCATCACCATCACATTCAGTGATAAATGAGTCCATTTCACAAACCTACAGAGCTAATTCTGTTTGCATGAAGCCAAGAGCATACAAATGGGTGAGGGAGGCTGTGTCCTAGCTTGAAATTAATTTAGGGAAGTTTAGTATGTATCTGAAAAGGGTGAGTGGGCAACATTTGATGACAGCATAATAAACTCATACAAATCTCAAATTTGCCCTGGAGGGCTTGAATATGATTGCAGATAGGTATTGCCCCAGAAAATCTGGGTATTTTGGGACATAACCATCTGCTTGGATGAGCTGAAGTCAATGGAACAAATTGACCGCTGAACTTCTCTGAAACAAAGAGAAGAAGAGAAAGTAGAAGAAATTGCCAAATTAGCAATGTGGCAGCTTTTATCATCATCCAATGAATGCCTGGCAGATAATGCACTTCAGGAGGATGGGAAGACAGGTTGTGCTTTCCTTCTTTGATAGAGTTAAAAGCATGAACCACAATTTCCTGTGGCATGATGTAAGCACAAGCTTTCATTGAAGAATTGCTCCAGAATCAAAGACTGAGCAGGAGAAGTAGCAATGCTGCAAAAACACTGATCCCAGCCCTGCTGAAGTCAGTAAGAGGCTCTGATTTCCAGGCTGTGGATTCATCTCTGTGTGGCCTGGCCTTCATTAAATCATACAAGATCATTGGCAGCTGCCTCATTAGCCTTGTTAAGAGAAAACTTCATGGCTATTACATTTTCTGTTGTTTTAGTTTTTGTTTGAGCTGAACTAAATTTCAAACATTAGTCATTATCATTTCAGGTAGGAGTTTAAAAATAAATGGAGGAGTGTACCTGTCCCAGCTGCTGAGATATCAAAAGCCTGGGTTTAGCATCAACTGTAAAAAATCCAAAATCCAAAAGTTAAGAAAAAATTACAGTAAATGTCAATTGAGAAGTTAATCATTTGAGAGACATGAGTATATAAAAGCAGGATTTGGCTTGTAACCTGTCCTGTAGACAGCTGCCACTTGTCCTCCTCTAGAACAGACATAGCAAATACCTGGGTCGATCATTGCTTGTCTTATATTGAAGAACAAACTTCAAGATTAGATTGCTGATGCAGACTGAAAAATACTGGTCTAATATCAAGCAAAATCATTTAAATGTAGTTGTAACCTACAGAGCCACATCCAGTAGCCAGGTGACGGAAAGGCTGTGCAGTTGCACAGTTACTGCCTGATCATATCACATGGAGTGGGGATTACAGAAAGAAGGCACAATGGGACTGAGGAGGACAGAATGGTGTTATTAACCCTCCCCAAGCAGAAGTCATAAATAATTTTCCTGTAACTAGAAAGAGAATCTGTCCTGTAACCAGACTATATATTGCAGTTGACTCCGAGACCTTATGAAGACACTTGTTGTCTCAATGATAAAGACCTTCCAGTAATTATTTCTGGATAAAAAAATAATGATGAAATATTTAGAAAGGTACAAAGTCACATTTTTCAGAAAATGCTTGCATTTATTACTTCCATGTTCATCATAGGCCTAAGAAGATATTTTATTAAAACATAAGTATATTTGTCAGAACTTGATATTTCAATTTAATTGAGAAATGCAAAATCATTATTTTTACAACTGACCAGTGAGGTATAGTACAATTATTACTGTTCCAGGCGTGGGTTTTGTAACATTGATTTCCTTACTGAAATCACTGTAGCTATTTGATTTGGATCATTTCCAGACTTGTAATTGAAGCAGGATAGCTTTGTCTGGGATAAAACACTTGTAATATAAAGAGCATTTGCATGCAATGTATAGCAGGATGCGTGAAAACTTTGGAGGACTTCTAATTTTTTAAATAGGCTGGTTGTGTGAACTGCATGCACAACTATTGGCTCTTTGTACTTTGCACTCTGTATACTTCAAAAAACCTTGATTAAAATATTTTCTCCATCTATTCCAGTTTGCATTTTCAAATTTTGTATGTAAATGCAATCCAGCTGAACAGTTCCCATTAAAAAAATAAGTCAAGATGTCATGTACATGTGGCATTGCATGTCTTTTAAAATAACTTAAAGCTCTTAAAGTTTGTTATTTTCATTAAACTATTGTCCTTTCTGATTTGGGGCTCATTTATTGAGTCATCAATGCTTTAGTGCCTCTCTATGTAGAAATATAATAATGGCTACAGATATCTTAACAAATACTGCATTGTTCTGCCATAATTTTCCAGGCAATCAGTAGAATTTTCCTTTCATACAGATGACAAAACTACTGCTACTACTGCTGCTGCTGCTGCATCAGTGTGAGATGCCAGTTGGCATAGGCTCTGTAAGATATCTCTGTAGGTAAAGACAAAGCAGGGTAATTCAGACTGCTGCTCTGATTCACCTTCTGAACTAGGTAGTTTGAATAACATCAGAACTAGGTAGTTGGAATAACATCAGACCCAGGAAATAAAAGACAAATCCAGAAAGATAAAAGATGTGTATGTCAGCTTTCCATCAGTAGAAGATCTTGTGCAATCCAAACACATTGTGTCTTACAGTGGCAATGTGTCAACCAGTGGAACAAACAATAAAGATCAATAAAGATCAAAGATCAATTGATCCTAAAGATCAAAGAAAAACATCCTGAAAACATATAAAGTTAACGCTAAGACCTCATTCACTTTGAGAATTCTGCCAGAGGTTTTAATACAGCCACTGGGACTGAGTTTGGGACTAGAAAGTGGTAATAGTCCAACATCTTTGATCAGGTACTCAAGTACAAGAGGCCAATGTTGTGGATCATCTTTCTGAAGCATGAAGCTATTAACCATGGGCAGGAATTGTGTCTTTTGCCATGGTTGACAAGTATTTTCAAACCAAACCTGTAGCTGAGCAAAAACAGTGACCAGCAGGAAGGGCTGGGACAGATCCAACTGTGTTTGTGCCTGGGATGTCAGAGCTTTTACTCCAAACATCCTTTTGCTTGTGTACATCTACTTGAAAGCAACTCGTGAATTTAGTTTGTGAGGCATATGGTATCTCTGGTGATGGGCAGAATAACACGCTCCTTACAGTACTCTAGGACATGGATCCAAGTAGAAATTGGCTCAACATCCCTTCAGATCACATAATGAATTATGTTTTGAAACTCTATTTAAAAACAAACAGTACTTACAGTCTCATACTTCAATTTATTAATTACATTCATTTGTCATCACTTGAACTTAAATAACCTCAGACTTCATTAAAGTTGCCAGAATCCCAATCCCCTCCCACAGCTGAATGTCCAGAATTAATCCATTTAAAGGAAAATAAAGTGAGAGACTTTTGGAGTCCCATAAGATCCAGGGGTAGCAAAGGTGAAGAGGGGAAGAAACTTCTGTAGAACTTTGATGCATGAAATTGCTAAAAGTCCACAGAAATAGGAGCAGTAGAGCCAGGTTTATATGCACTATTAGAGCCTTCAGGAGACTGGTACAGTCAGTACCATGAGACCATCAGTGATAAACACCTGCCAGGGACTATATATGGGGTAACAGGTTCTTGCAATGCTGAAAATATTGTACAACGCACACACACAAGATTCCTCATCAGCTTTTATTCAAATAATTTCCCAGCAGACCTTTTGTCTACGTCTATTCATTTTCAAACCCCGGTGTTTTCCACTTTTGGCCTTGTAAAAATGTCTGGGCTAACTTACTGTGTATGCAGAACAGGGGAACATACCCTGCCACTAACCTTTAGCATGTGCAGAAGTGCCCACCAAACCCATCAGAGGATGAAATTCAGACAAACTATTCCTTTGCCGTTTAGTAAGTACACCACCTGGGCTAAGCCATTTCTGTAGCTTTATTTGGAAGCTCTCTGCCTATGTTTGCATGAAAGGGTTGAGGGTGAAAATGAAGGGTCTGGCTGTGTGCATGTACATCTGTGTTTGTCTCCTCACCCCTAATCCAGCATACCATGTGGGAGGACCCTGCACAGGTTCATTTGAGTGAGAGATTACTTTTTCCTAACAACATTGCCCTCTTCTTGCAAGCCACATTGCTCTCCACCATCCCCAGAAAGTTTCCCAGGGTAGGTCTCCTCTCATGCCTCCATGACTGCAGTCTGGCAAACTCATATTCTAGAAATCCAACTGTGTGATACCTACTAAATTTTCAGAGTGATACTTACGGCTTTAGCATTGGCTTCAGACACATGGATAGAGCTGCAAGGGAAAAACTCCTGTGCTTCTGCAGGTTTTCTGTTGCAGTTTAGCAAGGCTTTGCAGAAGGCACAGCTCTGATAAGGACCTTTACATACTGTTGTCTCTTGCACACATTTGAATGCACTGTGCATACATGAGCCTCAGGCTTACAGAGGAGAACCTTCCTAGATTTTTCGTCCCTACTCTCTTTGTTCAGCCAATTACCCAAGAAAGAGTCTCCCATAAATAGGTCTGTTCACCATCATGCTGTTCAGCTCATATTTTACTCATGCCATATTTGTACTGCATACGTATCACCTTAATTGTTTCATAATGTTGTAAAAATCAGCCTGTGTAATCAGTGATGCTGGATCGCATTAAGCGAAGTCTTTTTGAAATGTCCTGAAATATTAGTTCCATATGATAAATCCATAAAATACAATCTAGATGACAATGAGATTAGGAAAACGGGCTCTTTTCCACTTACCTAAATACTAGAAAGATACACAAGTTATTAGCTTTATATAACACTAATGATTCCTTGAGGCTCTGGTGAAGGATTTAGGAAGTGGGTAAAAATGAATAAGTAGTATATGAAGAGACACAGTCTCACCTTCCACTCTCACACACTCCTGATTACACAAACAGCCTCTGCATAACACCGAAACCTTCTGAGATTGAGGCACATAAAGACCCTGTGAAAAGCATTAAGTGTTCATCACAGCCCAGGTGAAGTCTGCACTGGCATCCCCAACCTGAAGTGCTCCCAGTCACAGGAGCTTCTCGACTACACAGTTTTGCTATATAATTCTTAAATTTCAAATATTCACCAAGGAGAAGGGTTGGAGGCAACATGTCAGAGAAGAGAGGCAAGAAAAATAATACTTTATTGCTAATCCATCTAGTCCCAGTGAGGTGAAATACACCTGGCCAAAACAGACTTAGTAGGCACAGGTATTGTTTGACACACTCATTGCTCCTGATCCTCCCACAGGGACAAGGGAAGAACAGGTTTACGCCTCCCACACATGCAGATCAAGCAGCAGGTCTGCCTGGAAGCATTAAAAAGCATGAGAGTTACAGTGGCAAAGTGCCCTTACTCATTGACACATTCCTGCACCTATCAATGTGGCAAAATTAACCCTACCAACCAGATTTCTTAATTTCCCTCCCTCCTGAGCAAGATTTCCTGTGGCCATTATATAAGTACACAATGAGATTAATAATGGAGGACTTCATGAATTATGATTGCTGACTATCTCCATTCTGGAACCCAAGAATATTTTCCTCTGAAAAAAGCAAACCTGATATTTCTCTAAAAGCTGTCTAAGCTGACTTAGCCAGTAAGAGAACTCTGCTATTGGTTTTGTTGAAAAAGTGAGATATTCACAGGTTTGTGTTTATAAATATAGAATTGTACAAGCAGCTTTCTTCTGGTGGAAGTGTGAGACTGAGAAAATTCAGCTGGTAAACAAAAGTTTTGAAAAGGAAGGCAGGGGAAAAGTTTCACTACTCGCAACAGAGATTTGTTGAGAAACATGTAAATTTCAGGAAACCTTTTTTAAAACTGAAGATTTTTTTACTCATTCAAAAGAGATGATGCAGAAGAGAGATCAGTTCTAGCCTCAGCTCTCTAAGCTGTCTTGGCTCTCCCACAATGACAGGAATAAAAAAGCTATTTTTATCCTCAGTCTGCAGAAATGAGTCAGTGCATTCGAGGAACAGCTCTGGTGAGAAAGCCTAAGTCAATTTTATATGGTTACCTCTTAGAGCAGAATAGATTGTAATTGAAAGTCACTATTATTCCAATATTGAGTAATTGTTATCGTAGGTTCACCTCAAAACAAAATTCAATTAGGAGGACCTAAATGCCAAATTTTCCATTCTGGACCATTTAGAGTAAATAGTACAGTGTAAATGTTGCATCTTCAAGGGGTTCTCAGCTTCTAGAATACATTCAGGACCCGCTTTAATATTGACCTACGGTGATTTTAAAAAAAGTTTAAATAAACATCAAATAGATTTCAAGTCCCTCCATTTTAGCAAATATTATTTCCTTTTAGATGAGAAATACTATTAGTGTTGCCTGCCCAGCTGGGCCCTCAAAATATCAGATGAGCTGCATATAGATAACTCCATGAAAACGCTACTGGAAATTCAAATACTCCTCTAATCTTTATGTCTGGCAACCTACACAACATTACTGATTGTTGGTACCAGTGAAGCATAGTATAGCTTTTACTTCCAAAGGAAATCAAGCCAAGACAAAGAGTACCATTTAGTTCAGAGGAAAGATGTTCATACATTTTTATACTTTAAATGACTCCATTTGAGAGCTTGGAAAATTAAAAGGGCACTCAGCCAAGAATAACTCCATGTAATTCTACTGAATGCAAGCTGAATAAGGATCAGCCTTATCTAACTTCTCAGAGGTACATTAAGCAGAGACACTGTATAAAGTTCCAAAACTATCATATGCCTAAAAGGGATTAGGGGATAACTAAAGTGAAGAAAACCAATTTATTCATAATGTGAAACAACAGGTCATAGAAACTGGCACAAGATAGTTCCAAGAGAGAGAGCAAGAGAAAAATAAAATGGAGTCCTTTTGTTTAAATAAGGATGAAATAGATCTATGTTCAATCACAGGACAAAATGCAATGATTTAAGCTGGAACTATCTGTAGGTATATCATCCATCTAGGGAAAGGAAATTCTAATAATCTTCTTTTAGAAAGAGGGAAAAAAGGTAACTCTAATCTATTCCCTGACAGCTAATAACCCACCAAAAGGGGGAGCCAAACATCGTAGGTTCGTTTCTTTGGTCCCCCAGAGCAAGGCTGGAGAACTCAACTAGGACTAAAAACCTGCCCTCCTGCCTGCCCTTTTCATTCTCATGCCGGTATCTCTGAGTTGTTCTCCTTCCTTTCACCTGAAATCTCAGCCTTTCTCTGAGCTGCTTATTTGTCATCACTTGCCACAGGCTTTGTAACTCTATTAATTCTGTTTTACTAGTTCCTCTGATGGGCAGGAGACAACAAGATATGTTGTTGAGCTATGTAAAATTCAGCTTTTGCATCTATGAGATTTTCCCTGGGAAAAAAAAATAGTAGTTTCTTTAATGCTTTCATGTCTACTGATTTCAGCTCAGTTTCCAACTGAACAAAACAATTATTTTGATATTGACAGTGACAAGATCCTACTATTTGTGAATGCAGGAGCAAGATTTCATTTGCTTGAGCTTTTAGACTGACCAGATCCCCATACAAGAAAACAATCTGGTCTAACTCATAAAGAAATAATTATGGATCCATTTGCTGAGTTCCAACAAAACAGGGAAACAAGCAAAGTGTGATAAGCATAATATTTCCTAAAGCATAGACAGCACACTACTAAGTTTTTCTTTGTGAAAGGCCGCTATCAAAAGGTAAAAAGATACTTTGTGGGCAAAAATGTTTATTTTATACACCAAAAAAAAAAAAAAGGATCAAATTGAAGATTCAGAAACACTTTTATGAGCCATTACCACCCAGAATATGACTCCCAAGTATTGATAATGATTTATATAGAAAAAGTGTGAAGTCACTAGGATTATCTTTTTAACTCTGTCTGCACTATTGTTCCCCATTTCTGTGCACTCTGTGTTCATCAAATGCTCTCAAAATGTCTAATGTAGTAGCTCTGTAAGCTTAAAAATACTGAATATTTATGCATTTTTCTTACACAATACATAGGTTGATGATGAGGAAAACAATTCATGCCTTTTCTGATAACCAGGAATTCAGTAGGAGTTGCACATACGACAGTGATTTTATTTAGGAAGAAAAAGTTACAAGTTCTGAAAGCTGAAGCACTTTTAGTATTTATTCTGTCTATACATGCATGTCTGAGAATTTCATGGTGTCATTTCAGAAATTGACAAAGCCCTGGGTACATGAAGGTCTATCTCTTATTAAGATGCTTTTATTTAAAGACTTCAAGAGTAGAAAAACCCATCATGTGCTTAGGTCAGTGTTAGTAATTTTTTATGATCTATTTTTTAAAATGTCACTTTTATCAATGGCTGAGTGTACCTAAATTCAGTTTCCAACAAATGGATTATTTAGCATGAAAAGTCACATTCTCAGTTGGCAGTTCTTTCTTTAATAATGCCATGGTCACATTTGATCTAGTTGCAGCTCATATACAATGATTCACCTGATCTCTATTTCTTTTTCTCTGTATCAGTGAAATATTTAACATCAGGTAACAAGAAGGAGGTGCTTTATAAAGAGGAGGTGCTGAAGCATGTTTAAAGAAGGACAATGAGGATGGTGAAGGGTCTGGAGCACAAACTTTATGAGGAACAGCTGAAGGTTTTGGGGTTGTTTAGCCTGGAGAAGAGAAGGCTGATGGGAGACCTTATTGCTCTTTGCAACTACCTGAAGAGAGGTTGTACTGAGGTTGGTGCTGGCGTCTTCTCCCAGGTAACAAGTGATAAGAAGAGAGGAAACAGCCTCAAGTTGCTCCAGGGCAGTCTTAGGCTAGATATTAGGAAATATTTCTTCACTGAAAGGGTCATCAAGCATTGGAATAGGCTGCCTGGGGATGTGATTGAGTCATCCCTGGAGGTTTTTGGAAGACCTGTAGGTAAGGTGCCTAGGGACATGGTTTAGTGGTGAACTTGGCAGTGTTAGGTTTATGTTTTGATTAGATGATCTTAAAGGTCTTTTCCAACCTAAGCAATTCTGTGATTCTGTGATTCAGGGTTTTTCTGCTTGGAATGCATATGTTATCTTCACCTCTGAACAGAACAGGAGATTTCCACAGACTTCAGTGAGGCAGGATTTAAAACAAAGGGGTTTTATACATGAGCTTTTGCTCATGTATAAGCAAGGTTGGGAGCAAGGTTGGGCTGCAGAGGAGTATGCTGCAAGTAAGACTGGGCATGTATTTGCTGGGATTAAATGATCACAACATTTAGCCAACCACAGCAAATGCCATAACTGTGTGTTCCTTGTTATCCAGAGTTCTTGTAGTCATGATTAACAGGATGTAACTGAGTTACAGCAGTGAAGAAATAATTTTAGTTTTTGGTGACTCCAAGTCCAACAGAAGACCAGTGAAGTAAAAGCATGAAAGCAACTGCAGCCCTTTTGTACTATGGTGTTATGATACAGCCAAAAGCCTTAAGAAGCGCTTGAGGTTTTGATGCCAGTGATGACACAAGCAGGCTTTGCATTCTAAGAAGTCACCCAAACACAGGACTGGCAGACCTGATTGGGTTCCCATGGTTCTTCAACATATATGTTGAAGTGCTCATAGGACTGTCAGAAAATCCAACTTTTTAATGGGATAAAGGAATATATTAGGAGGAAGTTGCTTCCCCTGAAACAGTGACAGCAAGTAATACTGAGCCTGCAGTTACCTAAGATTTTTCCTGAGCCAAATCTACCTGTTCTTGGATCAGACAGACAAACTGTGTAACCTTGAGGTTGCTGTAGCCTCCTCAATGTGTTTTACTAGACCATGAGACCTAAGGGTTCCAGTAATTTTCATTGTCATAAAAATGAAACTGAAATAACATTCTTCTAGTAATGTTTTCTGATTCTTTTCTAGTCCAGAGGGGCATAGACTCAGTTGGGTAAATAATGTTTATTTGGCCTAGAAAGTGTTATAGACAATGATGGAGAGGAGGCAAGGAGCAGAAATCATGGAGTCAGCTCCTGCCAAACCGAAGTGGAGCATACAGCAGGGAGGACAGCAGTTGGCAAAGCTAATTGAAAAGAAAAAGCATCTGAGATTACCTTTAAAAGGTTCTCTTGACTTCAAAAAGAAAGATATGCTTAATTTTTTAACTGTAAAACCTGGTTTTAAAATAATTTTAAACTTTTGTTTTAAAGATTGTATTTCAAATGGAAAATCTTGTTCTGAAATGAAATGTTTCATTTGTCACTATCAAATAAAACACTGATTTTCTCAAACTCACTCTTCTCTTTTTTTTAATCCAGCAGGAACGACTCACAAAACTCAACCCAAATTCACAACAGCTGAGTACCTTCCTAGATTACTCTTCATTAAATTTGGTTTCATGACAACCCCAAATATTCTAGTGAGATGTAACAGGGAGGAAGAGCCCAACTATTCTTACAGTTCTTACTGTTCTTACCCTGCTCTGCAGGGGGAAGGTGAGTGCCAGTGAATAACCTGCTTTTTCTGTTTCAGGGCCTCTATGAGAGGGAGATCTTTTCTCACTCTGTGTAAATAGGTTTTAACCCCTCCTGGGAAGCTGGACCTTGCCAGGATTCATTAGTTTATTGGTTGTGGCCACACTTCTGGCTCATCAGAATTTGGATGCAACTTGCTGTCAACACTACTAGATACATTATTACAGTGCAGATGAAAGACAAGCCAAGAATATTCCTTCCTGGCACTTCTGAATTTACACAGAGTTTTCTGTTCAGGGGAATAAAATTCCTCCTTCAGTGTCAGATCCCACATGGAGCAGCTGCCTTGGCAGAAATACTCAGCCTCCCAGGTGACAGAGTAGAAGAGCTGTTGAGAGACTCCAAGCTGGGACAAAGAGGGAACATCGACCATAGCCATGTAGGGTCAAAGTGTCATAGGATAGAGAAGACCTAATGGGCCATCAAATACAGCCCTTCACAAGGGCAAGACACAGCTGGTCACCTGCAGAATGGACTCCAGAATGTCTTCTTTGAGGTCTGGCTACCTCTGTAGTCCGCTTCTTCATACTGTCAGAGGATCACCTGCAACAACAGAGGCCAAATTTATGGGAAATCTGTAGGGAGACTAAGAGAGTTCAATGTGCACTTTTGTCTGGCTTCTTCAACACAGGTATTGAAATAGCTCAGACTCCCTTTTGGTTATCCTGCACCAGTACAGGCTGTGGCCAAACACAACCTCTTCTAGCTCTGCGTGCCATTGACAAGGATATTACCCTGCCAACATGACCTTCATTGTGCACCAGCTGTTGGCTGCTGCCACCTCAGCTCTGCTGGTGGACAGGTTGGTTTGAAACCTGGGGCAAAAATGATACTCCAGCAAACTCTGTGTGAGGCAGCCTGCCTGCTTTCCCCAGGAGTAGGCATGAACATTCTCAAACTGTTCCCCTTCCCAGGAGTAGTGAGAAACAGCTGAGCAGCAGCAGAGTCACCTGTGAGGCTCTGCACACTGAGGAGACATCTGCCCATGACCAGAGATGCATTGAAAGGTGTTATCTAGCAGGGAGCTGAATGGGGATCATTTCTCTCCTATTCCTCTCCATCAACCTTTCTTCACTCAACTCTTCCATTACTGAGTGACATGGTATCTGTGCAGTGCCCAATGTTTCTCTCTGGTACCATCACAGGCTCGTAAAGCCTGTCACATCTCGGGTCCCATCCTGCAGCTCTAAGCAAGAGAGAAAAGGGCTCAATTCTGTATTCCTGGCTGCACACACACCCGTATTCCCCTCTGGGCTTTGTGCACCTGTGATAAATGGACATGTTTTATACCTACTCCTGTTATTACTTAAGATACTTATGACAGCACTCAAACATGCTAGGGCCACAATGTGTCCTTTGTGAGTTTTTCCCAGTCGTCATCCCTGGGACCCACAGATCAGTCAGATCTGGAAAGTCTTTAGGAAAAAGCCAAAGCTGCATCAAGAATTCAATATTTCTCTGGAAATTATTTATTTCTACAGAGACCCTGTAAATTCCTGGTGCTCTTGCCTGGAGCAGGAGTGATACCATATGGGAACAAAGATACTTCAGCCACACTGGCTTGGCTGTCAGAATCTGATGACAGACCAAGAGATTCAGTTGCAGTGGTGAGTAGAAGGAACTGATGTGAAAAGCATGTAAACATCTAGAAACAGCTCCTTGTTGTGCACAAGGAAATGTCAAGTTGGATTTCAATCCCCAAAATAATATGTTTTCTGTGTCTTCAATTTGAAATCTTCCTTATAGAGCAGTATATGATAGTTCTTAAAACATTCCCCAACTCAGAAATAGCTATGTTTCAAGTATACAACTGCTTTCAAATCTCATTATATTAAATATTTAAAGTATAAAAATAATAATATACAGCAAACTACACAGACAACTGGCCAATATGATAACAAGTGCCAGGAAAAGTACTTGTCTGCTGCCCTCAGCTGAGGGAGAGGAAAGCAGGGGAGGATGCGTAAGAAAAATACTACTCCTTGCCAGGGGGAAAGGCTTTGCTTCACTGACTTGTTATCAAGTTACTAGTGTGGTAGGGCAGTGTGTACTGCTGCTGAAGCAGAGTTTTTTGATGTGTAGACTTGAAACTATGTCTGTGTAAATGTGGTATTATCTGCTCAGCACCACGTGCAGCTAGCACACACTGTGACAAAGTCACATAATCACAGAATCACTAGGTTAGAAAAGACCCACGAGATCATCAAGACAAACAATTCCTATCAACCACTAAACCATGCCCCTCAGCACCTCATCCACCCATCTTTTCAATACCTCCAGCGATGGAGACTCAACCACCTCCCTGGGCAGCATATTCCAGTGCCTAATGACCCTTTCCATGATTTTTTTTTCTGATGTCCAGTCTGAACCTCCCTTGGTGGAGCTTAAGGCCATTGACACTTGTCTTGTCCCCTGTCACTTGGGAGAAGAGGCCAGCTCCCTCCTCTCCACAACCTCCCTTTCAGGTAGTTGTAGAGAGCAATGGGGTCTCCCCTAAGCCTTCTCTTCTCTAGGCTAAACAACCCCAGTTCCCTCAGTTACTCATCATAAGACTTGTTTTCCAGTCCCTTCACCAACTTCGTTGCTCTTCTCTGGACTTCTTCCAGAGCCTCAACATCCTTCTTATGGTGAGGGGCCCAGAACTGAACACAGGATTCAAGGAGCAGTCTCAACAGTGCCGAGTATAGGGGCAGAATAGCTGGCCATGCCATTTCTGATACAAGCCAAGATGCCATTAGCCTTCTTGGCCACCTGGGCACACTGCTGGCTTATGTTCAGTCAGCTGTTGACCAACACACCCAGGTCCCTCTCCTCCAGGCAGCTTTCTAGACAGACACCTCCTAGTCTGTAGCTCTGCATAGGGTTGTTGTTCGGCCCCAAGTACAGGACCCGGCATTTGGCCTTGTTAAACCTCATGCCATTGGTCTCAGCCCAGTGGTCCAGCCTGTTCAGATCCCTTTGCAGAGCCTCCCTACCCTCCAGCATATCGACGCTTCCACCCAGCTTAGTGTTATGTGCAAGCAGTCTGTGTTCAAACCATCAGCACTCAGGTGATATGAGGCATCCTTTTCACTTTTAAACTGGCAAACAGATCAGGTACCAGCATAAAGCTACAGTAAAAATTACCTCTTCTGGAATTCAGTCACATCATGATGTAGTGCTGACGGAACCAAAGCTCACGCACTTCTCTACCTTAGGGCAGAGCTATCAGTCAGCAGAACTGCTCAGGTATCTATGGCATAGCTTAAAATCTTCAGTGTCAGTGTCAGAACAGCAATGTGGAAGAGAAAGTGTTAAATTGGATGTGATGAACAGGCAGTCATCACTAAGGATGGAGCTCTCTCACAGTAAGAACTTGCACTGGGTGGGGACGTTTTCAGCAGAGTCAAAGTCTGAAAACTAAAGTCCAATTACCTTTGAAATGGAAAAAGGCACCTTGTATAGATCCCTTGGTCTTCCTTGTCCTCGGGTTTTCATGACTGCCAGTTTCATACTATCTGTCTCACACACAGGCTGATGGCCGTGCTTAGGACTGACTCAGAACCTCAAAGGAGATGCTGGGCACTGCAGAGGCTTGGATACCAGCCTGCAGGAGGTTGACTTGTTCTGCCTACTCCACAGCTGCAAGCCCTTTAAAAGTATATGTTAGAGGGAGAAAGACAAAGCAACAGATCAAAATTCAATACAAGACAGTTGCAGGTGGTCCCTGTGGTCCCTGCCAACATTTACAAGAAAATGGCTTTCAGTGGGGGTTTTATTTTCTTAATGCTAGGAGGGCTGCAGCTGAAAGCCACTACATTTAATGTTAACATTGAGGCTAGAAATTCCATATTGTAGTGATTAGTAGCAGGAACTTCAGAGACGGTAGCGTGCAAGCCACAGGGAACATGCAGATTGGGTGTAAGGAGACTGCAACAATCACAGGTCAGCTCTAAGTAATGGAATTTGGTTTTTGTAAATGCATTTCCTCTCTGGTTAGTTTCTGAAATGCAAACAAAATCTCACAGGATTTAGGCTCTCTCTTTCCTTGGGTTTTGGCTCACAAAAATCTTTTGCCCTCCTCAACTGGTCTAAATTGGATTATATACAAAACATAATCCAAAGTGGGAAGCAATGTCAACCACATTGATGCTCTGGTTTTGCTTGTTTAAAAATTGCATTTCCATTCTCAGGGTTCAGTTTACAGTCCTCTCTCACGCAAGTTCTCCCTTGTTTCCAGGGAACCGTGTCTAAGTGTGGATGGCACTCGAGAAATCTTGTAGGACAGGACATCTAATTGCTTAGGTTTCTTGAAGGAAAAAGGCAAAATGCTAAATATATAGTAGAAAAGTTTTTTTTCTTTTATAAAAGAAAAATAGACGAAAAGAAACATATCAATTAAAGTAAATTTCAGTCCTATTTTTAATGCCAGAGTCAAACTCAAAGGAATCTGTGCAGAGAAAAGAGAAACAAACTAAAGACAGACACAGGACTGGACTCAGATATGCTCCCTCAGTCTACTAGTTCATACTTTGATTTAAAATTGGATATGGAATTGGTTGGATGACCCCTTCCAAAGAGTTACAGTCAAGGACTCAATGTCCAAATGAAGACCAGTTACAAGTTGCGTCCCTCAAGGATCCATACTGGGACCAATAAATTTCAATACCTTCATGAAAGACATAGTGGGATTGAGAGCACCCCCATCAAGCTTGCAGATGACACTAAACCGAGCAGTATATTTGATACACTTGAGGGAAGAGATGTCTATGTGAACATTATGAAGATCAACAAGGCCAAGTGCAAGCTCCTACACCTGGGCCAAGACAATCTCCAATATCAGTAAAGACCAGGGGATAAATAGACTGAGAGCAGCCCTATTAAGAGAGACTTGGGAATACCAGTGGATGAAAAATAGAATATGAGCCAGCAGTGTTCTCCACATAATGGAATGAGAGAAGAAACATGAGTCTGGCAGTGTTCTACTGCTTAGGGCATTTTCTGCAAAAATGGGGAGAAAGCAAGTTACAAACCATGTCAAGGATTGTTTATGTGAAGCAAACAAGGGCTGCATGCCTCAGTAGTGATGTGATATGGCCCATGTCCCTGTGCATTGACAGGAGGAAGGGACCCATACCAGTTCTGAAACAGAGGTTGTAACACCTTCCGACAGGATACCCACGGTGGTGGCTAACATTCTTAGAGTCACATGAACAGGGACAGATTCAGTAACACAACTCAACTTCACATTTTGTCTTGGCCAACTCCTGACAGCTATTTGCTGAGCAAGTAGATTTTAAAATTGTGCCCTGCGCAGTGATCCTGGATCACACTGCGTGGTGACCAGATGCACACAGAGCCTTGAGGTATAAAATGGGCTGCATTTCATGATGTAAGTCAGCAGCGGCATCAAATCTCAAAAAAATGATGAATATATGATGCCTTATACTATCAACACTGCCAGGTGAATATTAGGTTTAACACACTGACCTTTCAACTTAATATTAACAGTGCTGTAGGGTTTTTTGGGTTTTTTTGATGAATTATATGCTGAAAATCACTGTACTTTACCAAAGTACACTTTACCAAAGATGTTAGAGCATAACTGATCTGGTGGACAACTAACTCTGTCCCACTACTCCTACATCTATCTACAGGCATAAGTTTAAGCATATTTGACTTTCCTTTTTAACTGCTTTGCCTAAAATTATAAACTGCCTAAAACATATGTGGCTTATCCTATTATCAGTTATAGGGAGTCTGTTTCAACATATACCGCCCACCACAACTGTGTATGCTCATGTGAAAAGTTCTCTGCAAGGCATTACTGGAAGATCAGTCATTTTAATGGTCATTTGTTTTATGAGCCCAAATGCCAAATGTTGGTCTTAGATTTTTCTAACCAATTCAGAAAATCACAAATCTTTGTCAAATTATGGTATGTACTAAATCTGAAGTGGTTTAATCAAGACGCCTCTGTGTACTCAGCCACAAGCCACTTCACGGCCCAGTTCTGGAGCTCGAGCTGTGGTTGTGGTCAGTGGAAGCTAGAGTCCAATTGGTATCAATTAAAATGAAGTTCCTGAAGGCAGGCATGTGCTTAGAGAAAGTCAGAGAGAATAAAACAGGCCAAGCAGATCTCTGTTGCTCTCAGGGATTTCCCAACTACCCCAAAAATACCCTCACCTTTATTGAGAGGAAGTCAGATGGACTATCTCCTTCTAGGTAATGTTCACAACTAATTCAAGAAGTGACTTTGTAAAATTGAGTACAGGAGGAATTCAAAGAGGACTGTCATGTATGGTAAAGTTTTACTAGTTCTTTTTGGTGACCAGGCTTGGACCTGTGCACTCTCATCCCAGCTCCTGAAAATATTCTTTGCAGAAATACTGAAAGCCCTCATGGCTTCAGAGGAGGCGATGCTTTCCACAAATGTCTAAGCTCTGAAATCAGGAGTGCTATGAGAGTCTTTGGCTAGAGAAAAATCATAACACCAAAATGACAGAAAAAGGTATTTTGAAACAACTCATAGAATCACAGAATGGTTTGAGTTGGAAGGGACCTTAGAAATTACCCAGTTACAACCCCACTGCCATGGGCAGGGACACCTTCCACTGTATCAGGTTGCCTGAAGCCTCATCCAACCTGGACTTGAACACCAGAAGAAGTGTTGTGGCTTACCTGGCACTTTGGAAGGTCGCAGACGCTGATTTTCCAATAGCCCCAAATCCAACTCCCACTGCCAGACCCCCTGTAATGTTGTGGAATCGCTAAAGTCTGCACACCAGAAAACTAAGCAAAACAATTTTTTTTCTATTTTTTTTTTAAATCAGACCAATTTTATAACTACCTGAGTTATATGCCTTGGCCAGGCTGCAACACTACTTACCCACGAATGTGCATCTCCCAAGTTCAGCTGCAGCCTTCCGGCTGAGGCTACACCCTGAGGTCAGCAGAACAATCGTGCTAGCACCAAGGATGCAAGGACTCAGATCGCTGATTACTTGAGAAGGTGAGTCAGTTGGAGCTGCTGCAGCCAGCTCTGCAAGTGGTCCCCAAGACAAGGAGGTGCATTGAGCCCAGCCTCATCCAGAAACACAAACATTGGAGACTGGTTCTTGTCTCTCTCTTGTGAGTCACTCCTGGATATCACCATCTTATAAGGTCTTTGAAGGATGTGCTAGATCTTTTGGGACTCTCTGCTATATGGAGATTTTGATGTGTGGCACTAATGAGCAAGAAGACTCTGGCAATTGTCAAGAAAGACTATTAGCACTAAAGGTCAGACTTGTTTGTAGAGGTGAGGGGAACAGAAAGGGACCTGAAACTACTGTTTGAGCTTTCTTCATGTGCCATGGTGGAAAAAAAAGAAGAGACAAAAGCAAACTATCCCCTTTCAAGGCCATTTTAGCAATTCCCCATATGAGCACAGCTACTAGCGCTTTGATAGTTTCCTGAGAACTTACTCTAAGTATCCTAAGTTCGTCAGAGTTTTGTTAATGTTTACTGTGTTACCACAGTGCTCTCCATGACTTATACAGCTGTCATCTTAACATTCTGCTGGCTTTTCAAGGCTTTTGCAATCTTTCTCCACCCTTAGTATAGCAGTGACATATTATATGCAAATGACAGTGCCATGTGTTCTCTGTATCTTTATTGTATACAACCCTACCAACAGATGTTTTTAAACCACAGTATACAACATATATTCAGTTCATGCAAAAGAATCTTGCAATCACTCTTTGTTTTGATTCAGAAATTGCTAGTGTTTGAATTGCATAATCACTGATTTGCGAAGGTCTCCCAACTACTAAATTGCTGGCATTACTGTGGGCAAGTAGGAAATGCCTACATTATCTTCTTAGAATAGATGACTAACAGTGATAGCGTTAAAATAAAGTGAGATTAGTTGCATTGTAGTCCAGTATCTTGCACTACACATGATCAACACCTAGTGTAAGTAACTCATATTTCCATCCCCATTTCAACATAATGAACTAGACGTTTTGCCTTACAGTTATTCAAGACATAAGGAGACAAGAAAAGGCAGAGACCCTGCTTGGAAAGCTAAAGAAAGAAATCTAGCCAAAAAAGAAAGAAAAAAATCAACTGTTGAATGAAGAAGCTACATTGCCTACTTCAAAGAAAGAAAAGAAAATCTTAGAGAACACATCTGTAATGAAGAACCGATGAGAATGGCAATAAACTGGAGAGGGGCAGATTTAGACTAGACATAAGGAAGAATTTCATCACTATGAGGATGGTGAGGCACTGGCACAGGTTGCCCAGGGAAGGTGTGGCTGCCCCGTCCCTGGAAGTGTTCAAGGCCAGGTTGGGTGGGTCCTTGGGCAGCCTGATCTAGTAGGATGTGTCCCTGTTAATGGCTGCAGGGGTGAAACTGGATTATCTTTAAGGTCCCTTCCAACCCAAACTATTCTATAATTCTATGATCCTGTGAATATTTGTTCATCATTGTCTTTGAAAATGTATTTCTTCACTTCTAATTGGAATCAGTTTTATTTCTGTGAGAAAAAAAATCTCAACTCTTAGCACCAGTCAAACAGAATTCACTTTTCCAGTAACTCAGAACACTCTCTTTGAAGGTGAACTTACTTTGCCAAATCTTTGAAGTTTGCCATATGTACCAATCCTGCTGCCAGATGCAATGATGTGATTACAGACCCACAGCTTTGGCAAATTTTCACTTAGACTTTGTCTTGATCAGAGATGTCTAAAGCTCGCCAGAAGCATGTAAAAACACATAAACTGCTAATAGTTTGAGTTCCTAATAGATGGACTGGAAATTATTGGAGAATACATATTTCCAAGGGAAGAAAAAGGATTCTTTTCATTTAGCCTTAAGGAGACGAAGGCAACCCCAGCATAGCTGGATTCTTACATTTCTTCCAAAAGCTAGTTCTTCAACATCCTTCCATCCTAGGGTAGTATGGGGGTGTTTCCAGCAGACGGCCACAACACTGATAGCCTCAGGAACTACTAAATTCTCTCTTCACCTATATGGAAATACTCAAGTCCCTTGTTGATGTAACAGTTTTGATACAGTCATGACATAGTTTGAGAAAGAGTTTGCTAATTGACCAAAATGTGCTTGAATAAAATCTAGTTGGTTGGTTGCCTTGGGCGTGCTCTAGGACAAAGGAGAGGTGGGCTGTCCCAAAAATTCTGAGGTGGGCTGTCCCAAAAATTCTCAGACTGAGGGGTCTCAGTGAAAGAAAAAGCCTTCTTCATCCCTGGACAGTCTGCCCCATTGAGCCATCCACATTTCCGAGCCCCAGTGCTGAGAGGTCCTGGTATCTGCTGGTAAACTTCTACCTGTGCCAGGCCATAAATTGATGACATGCAATTTGGGGGATACCAGGCTGAAAACAGTGACTGCAGTCTCCCTGCCTCAGTGTCCCTATATGTAAATGAGACTCATAATGCTTGTCAGGAGACAGGGTACTCGGGGTCCTGAATGCTGGTATGACCTGCTGAAATCTTTACATAAGTGGTTAATTCTTTCATACTAGACCATACTTTAACATTGGTGTCAATGGGAAAAGCTGTTAACTAGTTATTTCAATTAATCCGTATGGGGTGAAAGGGACTACATTTTGTTATTACTGTATGGATGCCACGTGTGAAAGGAAGAACACTGCTGGACTTTTTGCATAAAGAAAGTGGTTAATTCTGGCCTTGTATTTCTAGTGGCATCTCCTGTCCAGCATAAATATTTCTCTTCTCAGGCTGGCTTATTCATCTCCTCTCCCAATTCCCTGGTGAAGAACAGCAAAACTTTCTTCCGTGAGGTTTGCACCTCTCCTTGGCAGTTGAAACAGAATAGAGGAAGATGTTTCCTCTGCCAGTCTCCCCTCCTGCCTGGCAGGGAAACAAGGATAGATTCCACCACCTGAGAGGCCCTGTGAGAGCACCAGCCTTCAGCAGCAAGTCACTCAAAGCATCTGGCACATGTGCCAGATGGATGAGGCACAGCTTGAGTCACAAGCCTCAAGCAGAAGATTATTTCTTGAAAATGGGCATATGTCAGCAGTGTTCAAGAAACCCAAGCTCCATTCTGACCTGCTTACCTTGGAGATGACAGTTGTGATGGGCTGGGTTATGGGAATTGCTCCTTAGAGTAGCTGGAGACTGGCAGGAATGAAAACACCGTGGGAGTGGCAGGAGGCTCTGCAGAGCTGGACTAGCTCACAGCAGCTCTGCACAGCCAGCTGTAGTGGCAAGGGTTGACTCTAGTAGGAATTATCATTAGTGCAATATATTTCAAGGTCTCTTTCTCCAGATCTTAAGTGGATAAAGCAAAGGCAGATGACCCAGTCTGGACATGGGAAAACATTATTTTTAACTGTGTTGGTTGGTTGTTTATTTCCAGCTCATAACCATACAGATTTTTGTATTTTCTCCAGCATTACAGTTTAAGAAACTTAGACGGTTCTTGGACCAACTATGAGAATCCAGGGCCATTTCAGTCTTAGATGGTCATCCGCAGTAACACAGTCTTTGGCTCACCTACCTTTTCAATTGCTTCTGAAGTCAGTGTGAGGTGTAGACTAAAGTCTTTTTTGGGAATGCAATTAATCTCTCTGAGTTCTGCTTTAAGTCCTATCTATGCATCTGTATATTTAATAAGAGATTGCTAAAAAAGTGAATCGACTTTTCTGCAAAATCCAGCTCACACAGCTTCTAGTTGGTGATGTCCCCATGACCTGTCCTGGGACAGACATTAGTCCCTCATGTTACCTCGCAGGGAAGCATTGGGCAATGCTGCACAACCCCAGGAGATCTTGGAGGGAATCATTCTTAAGGCTGTCTGAAATGAGGAACTTGGAGATGAATACACCTCCCAACCCAGAAGGGTCCAGTTGTGTAACCTGGCCAGTTGTGCCACTGTTTTCTTTGGGTCATGCAACAGATTTTGTTTCTGCATCCTCAGACTGGGGCATATCCAGGTCTTGGACTGATACAGGGTTGGGGCAGAGCCAGGATCTACGTGCTCGCCCAGTTTAGATTTGGCTTGATTTATTGTAGGAAACAAGCTAGATTACACATACAATTTGTGAGGACAAGCATCACTGTAAAGGAGAAGATTTGCATTTAAAGCAACAGTAAAGAGCTTGATTAGACAGGACCAATGACTGGAGGCTGACACTATCCCGTTGGTAACTCTGCCTCTGGGAACACAAGTGTGCATGAGAGGCATACTCTTGAGCCCTGTCAGTTCTCCGGTCCATCAGGACACTGAGGGGTGTTCACTGGCCTGATCCTCACCCATTGCCACCCACCTGTTTCAGCAGCCCCCAAGTAACTCTTGGTATGTGAACTTCTCCCTAGGCTCAGGTTTGCTGAGATAACCATCTATGTTGAGCACTTTGTAGGCCATAAAACTGCAATAAAAAGCAGCATCAGAAGCAGAAATTGGATTTTTATCTTGCTACTCTTCTCTTTCTCCTTTGGGGTGATTTTTGGCCAATTCTTATGTTTTCAAGGAAAGCAGACTGAATAAAAAAACTAGGTTCTACTCTTACCAGCTAACTCTTCTTTTCTCTCAGAATTGTCCTTTCAAAAGCTGTTGTGAAGCACATGCAACAGAACCGGGTGATTGGGCCCAGTCAACACGGGTTCATGACGTGCAGGTCTTGCCAAACTAACCTGATTGCCTTCCATGACAAAGTGACTTGGCTACCGGACGAGGGAAAGGCTGTGGGTGTGGTCTTCCTGGACTTCAGTAAAGCCTTTGACACTGTCAGTCCCTGGACTGGACAGCCACACACTCTTCTGTGTGGAAAACTGGTTGAATGACCGGGCCCAGAGAGTGGTGGTAAATGGTGTTAAATCCAGCTGGAGGCCAGTCACAAGTGGGGTTCCCCAGGGCTCAGTGCTGGGTCCAGCCCTCTTCAATGTCTTCATCAACAACCTGCATGAAAGCATCAAGTTCACCCTTAGTAAGTTTGCAGACGACAGTAAACTGGGTGGAAGCGTGGATCTGCTGGAGGGTAGGGAGGCTCTGCAAAGGGATCTGAACAGGTTGGACCGCTGGGCAGAGACCAATGGCATGAGGTTTAGCAAGGCCAAATGCCGGGTCCTGCACTTGGGGCACAACAACCCCAAGCAGTGCTACAGACTAGGGGGAGTCTGTCTAGAAAGCTGCATGGAGGAGAGGGACCTGGGGGTGTTGGT
>WAAB01006085.1:38942-52551 GCA_013389865.1 Piaya cayana
GGGAGACCTCATTGCTCTCTACAACTACCTGAAAGGAGGTTGTAGAGAGGAGGGAGTTGGCCTCTTCTCCCAAGTGACGGGACAGGACAAGAGAAAATGGCCTCAAGCTCCACCAGGGGAGATTTAGGCTAGAGATTAGGAGGAAGTTTTTCACAGAAAGGGTCATTGGGCATTGGAACAGGCTTCCCAGGGAGGTGGTTGAGTCACCATCCCTGGAGGTGTTCAAGGCACGAGTAGACGAGGTCCTGAGGGACATGGTTTAGTGTTTGATAGGAATGGTTGGACTTGATGATCCAGTGGGTCTCTTCCAACCTGGTTATTCTATGATTCTAAATTATTCTCAAGCCAGGAGTTTTCCCAGACACACTTTAGAACTAAGAGGACAATGAATGGTTCTTCCATTGCAAGCCTTACTTAGTTATTTACATGTGAATTTTTAAATTGTTTTCATTTCTTATTCTATAGCATGAGTAAGAAATAGTTCACAGCACTTGCTATGGTGAAAGTAGACTGGTAATAATTTGACACAGAACCCAAGACCATTTTGAACCATCAAAATGTGCAGAAGGATCCAGCGTTGTGTAGCAATAAATTCTGAAGTTTTGGGTCTTACTGGGAAAATTCATCAAAGCAGATTATTTCAATACCAGTCTCCATATCAGACTGGAAGGGAAGACAGGATGAGAACAGCAGAGACCATTATCCCACCTAGGTTAGCTTACTCCCATCCAACCTGTCTCCTAAAACAATATTTGAAAGGTGGAAGGTAGCTGAAGACTTTCATGATTCAGACATCAGCCCTCCCCTTCTCGTTCCTAGCTGACTCGTATCAGGGTGAGAGCAGGACCAGTAGGACTAGGAGCATTGAAGGCAAACTACAGCAGGGTCTCTGAGACATTTCTGGGCTACCTAACGTTCGCAAAGTAGTAAGAGCATGTCAGATCACAACCTGCACTCACACAGCACTCATTGTAACCCATCCTCCATGCTGGACAGATATTTGGCTGGGGGGAAATAAAACCCAACATCTTTAATCTAAGAATGATGCAGTGGCATTAAGCTGACACCTGAGCAGTGGCACAACAGAAAGTGGTTCCCATCAGATATTTCCAAACTAATTTTCAGTCGGCTGAACCTTGGAAAATGACATGTTTGTCTTTATCTACATCCAGTTATTTAAAATATTATAATAGGAGACACTTTTGGATCATAACTCCTTCTGGAAGCAAAACAAAGCTCTCTGCTATTTAAAAGTAAATGCTGAATTGTTTCAAAGACATTAATAATATCATGTTCAGTGGAGATATACTACGCTTCTCAAGATGCCTAGTTTGTACTGACAACAGTTCAAACATATTTATGTTGTCCCATCAAAAACTCAGTAGCTTCGCCTCTCAAGAGGACGTATTTTTAAACATCTTGGGTAAATGGAGAATTTGACTTTCTGCCCGGAACACCCTGAGAGCTGCTCCTTACAAAAAAAAAGGGGGGGGGGGGGAGAAAAAAGCAACTAATAGGATAATAAATCCCAACATTTTTCTCTAAACAAGACTTGTTTTAGTTAAACTAGCATTCACTTCTTTTTTAATAGCACCCTATGCTTCTTTGGGCTATAGTTTTTAATAAAAAACTCTGGACTCATCCATCATTATGCACACTTTACCAATTTCACTTAAACATCTCTGACTAAAAATTCCATTTGTCAAGCCTGTTGTGCCTAGCGGTTGCAGGCTAATTTATTTTCCCTGTGAAAGATCTGGTATCTTTGCATTGTGGTGAACACAGTGTTTGTCAGAGATTCACACTGTGGAGAATAAGCCCTGTTGAAATCAGTGTGTCCTCCCACCATATATGAACACAAACTGTCATCTCTTAAGAGGGTTAGATTTGCAACCCTGAGCCATGAAAGTGAAGGAGGTAGTCTCAGAGGGCATGGTTTTGGAGTTCAGATGATGCTTTGTGCTGTACCACACTGCAGCAGCTGGAGGCAGAAACAGGGGATGGCTCTCAGGAAGAAGGGAATGAACACAGAGAAACAAGAGAGTCTCAGGTCTGGTATACAGGGCCAGGAAAGGAGGACAACCAATCACAGTTAAGTAACAGAGGTTAGTAGTACAGTTTGAGCCTTACTGGTCCCATGCAAAAAGGAATTTTAAATACAAAAGTGTAAGCCAGATTTGGCTACCCAGGCTAGCAAAGAGTAAGAAGATGTTTTGCTGAGCTCAGAGATCTTTTGAGCTCCTAGCCTGAAACATACTCTGCTTCTCTGATATGCATATGTGGGATCATCCTTCACTTTTGTCTCTGCATCATGGTTTCTACAGCAGCAGACAACATAAACCAGTAAGAAAACATATGAAAGGAAGAAACCAGAAAAATTCCTCTGTGTTTGTTCCATCAAAAGAAGGACATGGGCCAAAAAGAAATCCCTGCTTTTAGCAACCCAGTGAGCAGACCACTATGCTGCCTTCTCCCCACCACTCAGAGGAGAGGGCAAAGCAAAGGAAGGCTATATTTTGTATAAAGACAGCATAACACTACATCATTTGAAAATTATTACTTCTCATAGGTGTGTGTCCTGTCTGACCCCAATTTGAATTTTCTGTGGAAAACATGGGATGGTTACGTATGAGAGGAAGTCAATCTAGCATTAATCAGGCTCTGCAGCTCTACTCTGTGGTTGGACTACTGCATGTGGTGGGGAGGAAGGTTGCCAGAAATCCTTTGTTAAAAACAGTAATTCTTCACAGCACCAGCAGCCACTGATCAGGTTTCAAATGCACCATGTTCCTCCAGAAGCTTGTTTTTCTTTTATTTTCTTTCACAAATTTTCAAGCTGACGCTTGCAGGTCCACTGGCTATCAAAAGGTAGTTATTAATATCCTGTAAGTCCTAAGAAAAGCCGGGGCAGGCTTGTAGCAATTGTGTTTTCTCCTGGCTGTTGGATGGGGATTCTTCTGCTGTACCTCTGGCTCCCCAACTAGGTCTCAGGCATGTCAGTTAACCTTGCTGCTTCTCTATCTACACAGCAGCAAGTCTAACATGAGCATAGCCCTCAGACCTGTTCTGCAGATCAGTGGTGCAGGGTTTGGAAAGCACATTAAAGGCAGAAGGTACTCTGTGCAGACCAGATACTACTCGGTGCCCTTCTTCACCATTATCACTTCAATAAAGCCAGGACTGGACTGGACTGATAGGAATGGTTGGACTCGATGATCCCATGAGTCTCTTCCAACCTGGTGATTCTATGATTCTATGATTCTATGATTCTATGACTGCAGGTCCAAACACTAGATATTTTTTCAAAGCTCTAATTTTCCTTATGCATGGTACAGGTCTGAGGACAGAGGCACCTTTTCTGAGTCAGCATGAGATAGGTGAAGAAAAGAGGGACAATATAGAAGTTCAGTGTCCTTGCTCCTGTTTGGGGGTTTAAGCATTTTTTTTCATGGTTTGCTGTTTTCTGATGCAAGGAGACAACAGGCAAACAAACAGGCCAAGAAATATCTATCTTCAGAGGATGTCGACCCATAGGTTTATTTTACCCACATGTTATTTGGTGGTATTCCCCTTGCTGGGATTTTTTTCTCCATGGAGGAATGAAGGCACACAGCAATTGCTGGGTTTGAATAATCTAGTAGTTTGTTATGCAGGTTTCATGCATCCTCCAGTCAGTAGATTCTCATGGTCAGATGCACAGAAATGCAATTGGTGAGTACAGAAACAAGACCCAACAACTCTGTACCAAGGAAAAATCTTTTTCCCCTTCTCAGTCAGCACCTGGGATATGCACAGAAATATGAAGCCTTGTGTTTCTAGCACTGGAGTAAATCCAGTATGAAACAATTGAGGTTATGCCAAGAATCCATGTCAGTATGTAATCTCTTCTTTTGCAAATCCCAGTGACTTTATGGTGTCGTTGCAATGAGATCCAAAGGTTAAAGATGCATAGAATCAGAAAAGCAAATATTTAGCTGGTTTCATTTTTAATACCATGTGGTTTAATTTTTGGCAAGTTTCCTGGCAAGAATCCCTTTCTGTTTTTCTGAGTGACAAAAAATAAAAGGTTAATAGTGTGTATATGACTTTTTTTTTTCATCATAATTTACCTCTCTAGTATGTCCTGTTTTATTCTCCTTCTAGGTACCAAGTAGCCACAAATCTTTAAAATCTCTCTATTCCTTCTGTTTTCATTATTCATTTTGAGTATATCAGCTATCAGGCAGAAGAAGGCATAACCAGAAGTGAATGTGAAACCCTACATTCCTAATTTAGTTATGTTATAACACTTCAGCATTGTTTTCCATTACTTCCCTTCTGCATCTTAACATTTTGTTGGGACTTGCCACTTCTACTGCCTGCTCGATGGACGTGTTGGCTGATCTGTCCACAGTGGTGCTAAATTTTGGGTTTTTTTTTGGAGCAGTTGCACTCAATTAAGGACCCTGTTGGGGATCTGAAAGCTTTAAGGTATCTTTCTCCAACGTGTGCTGTTCTGCTTTTCTCTTTTTTGAGTTTCATCTCTCAGTGAACTGACTGAGCATTGCAAGTACTCCCCAAATAACATGGTTAGTGAGGGTTGTTAGGTTGCGCTAATAGAACGAATACAGTAACTGTCAATTGACAAGTTTACCAGTTTATGTTCCCCCTTCTTTCCAGGGCATTAATGAATCTGATAAGTTGTATCAGCACAGTTTGGCAAAGTGGTTAAATATATGCTTGTTTGCTCTGTTGAGAGCAATGTTTGAGTGCATGTCTGGCTCTGGGCCAATTCATACAGTGCTTAATTTTAAGCACGCACTTAAGAGTTCTGCTGAACAGAAACTGGGTGGGCCTCAACAGCACAAACCCTTTTGTGTTGTTCATCTTCTCAACATGTTGAACACCCAGTTCTTGTCTCTGCTTCATTGCTTCATATGCACTTCACTTAATAGTGAAATTGCCAGACTTCCATAACAACAGTTTTATACTAGAAGTTTTCAACAATAGTCCCAAAGGACATCTCCTCTAATCTTTACTTTTTTTGAATCTTTATTTTGCTAGTGAGTCCAGAGAAATTTAGAGCATTCAAAGAGGCGAGCAAATGAAAAGCCACAAGAAAAAAACTGAACAAGCAAGATCAGAAAAGTTTGCTATTCAAACCACTCAGGTTTTAGATTATTTTTAAGTAGTGTTTTTAATTTCATTTTCTAATGAATTAGCTATAAAATTTATATTGGTGTTTAAACTCAAAAAACAGTGCATTTTTTTTTTAATGCACTGAAAACTTTTGAGCACTCTGAAGTATCTCCAGTACTACCAGAGGAGACTCAGCTGGCATCCCACAGCCCTTTCTAAGGTAAAAAAACCAAGGAAATTTGAAAATCACCTCTTTGAAAGGGCTCTTTCTAAATGTCTTTAGATTATATAAAGCGTCATAATAGCCTAACCCCAATTTCTGTTTAGTCCTTAACCAACCAATTCACTTCTTATTGAGAAGCTCATTGATTATTCTTACCTGTTTCCAGCATATCTGTGAAATTGGAGAGTAGTTATTTCTTAGACGACAACAATGTAAAGGTAACGCTGTTGAGCTGCTGCTCTTCAGGGTGCCTGAGACTCTGGTTCCTACGCGCTCAAACACTCCTAGTTAGTTCCAAGGAGGGATGCTGGTAACAGCAGTGTTTTAAGTGTCTGAGGTCAACAGCTCATCTAAGTTGTCTCTGCTAGATTGGTTTTGTCTGGTTTTCACCCTGTCATAGAGTGACAGCAAAGAAAGAAAATACTTAGAGGCTTTTAGCAAATTCAAAAAGTCAATGCCTTCATGAGGCTTTCAGTCAAGCCCGGGAGGACTCTAACTGGAGCTGTTTGTTGTACGTGTGACTCAGGTAGTTGCACAGTCATGACTGCAAAATAGAAATGGCAATGTTTTGGGTATTGGTTTTCTTGGGGGGATTCCTCCTGAAAGACAAAGAGTCTTATCAAGTGGAGCTGCTCAGAAAAGAGATTTCTACATCTGGCAATATTGGATTTCATGTCTGTATAGCAAAAATGGTATTATGCACATAACAAAACATAAACACATTGTAAAATGCATTCAGCCCAGATTCCAAACACATTGAACACTGCATGATTTAATGATGGATAAACTCAGAAAAATATCCCAGTGGGGGGAACTACAGACTCCAGAATGACAGCTGCTATCATTCCAAAACAAGTAATTGTTTATAAATGAATATTTTTCATGATAAATTATTGAATTACATGAAAATCAGATGACTGCCTGCTGCCAAATTTGTTTTCAGTTTCACAAGAAAGAATGGAATGTGCTGCAAACAGTGAGTGAAATTAAAAGCTGCTGGTCTTTTCCCACAAAGGGCTGATATTTTCCCTTAGACATTCCCCGTATCTCATAAACCTGCAAAAGAGTGGACCAGGGGAATGACTGTCTAGGTAGATATCCAAAATATTTTAGATATACAGGATTTCAGAGAATCTTTCCCTAATCTGAGCCAGTTGTAGTGTAAGTTACCATTTCATATTCATCTTATATTGATTTCTAATTCAAACCCACAGAGTCCCAGTTTCTGTGAGAACCACTAGCTCTTGCAGGGACATTCTCACAATATTTTTAACCATTGCACTTCTCATTCTTATTCACTGTTGTTTACACTGAATAATCTGAAAATATGCCTTGGTCTTCTTTAAGGTGGCAAGTCTTTGCCTTCCCCTTTTATTTTGAACAGGGTTGAAAATAACCTGAACTGCATCGTGGAGTCCTCAAAGCCCTTCCAATACAGTTAGGCTGAGTATTCTGGGAGCAAGATAGTCAAGATTGGAAATTGTATCTTTGTGGTCAAAAATTCTGATTAACTCTTCTGCCTTTTATTCCTTTTATTCTTCTAGAATGTTTTTAACACATTGGTACTTCTGGCCACTGTAGCATCTTATGGAAACAAGTTCCTTGCTTTAACTGCACATTGAGTGAAGAGAAGGATGCTGTTTGCTCTAAACCAGGAAGCAGATGTCTAAGATTATATATATATGTGTGATTTTATATATATACACATACATAAAAACATATACTCTCACAGTTTGTGTATCATATGTCTTTTGAAGGTTGGCTTGTTTGTCTGTGGCATTTGCCAGAAAAACAACTGCCAAATTTAATCAAATAAGGCAGTTTTAAGAAGAAAACCTGCTTTGTTTTTCCTCCCATCTGACCTTTGCCTTCACATCTTTCTGCACGCTAAACTCCAGATTCCCTTCCCTTTACTGTATTAGAATATGTTATAAATCACTGTGGCTGGTACTGCAGACAGCATGATGAAGAGTGGAAAACCAGGTCAAGTAGTAAAGGGAAATTAATGGAATAGCCACAAGCTTATTGCAAGAAATTCACAAATCTCCATCTCTGTCATCTTACTGGCTGACACAGAAACAAAAATCAAATGCATTGGAGGCTTTCAAATGTGCATTAAGGTGGATGCAGACTCCCTCTGGCTTTAAAATCAAAGAGCTGAAGCCTTTTGGCCACTTGTCTCCTGCTCCTTTTTTCACTTCTTTTTTCCCCATTTTTTTTTTCTGCATAAAATTTCAGTGAAAATCATTTTCTAGAGCGTGGTCACGCTGTAAGTGAATTCTGATGTTATTATGTCAGATCCTAGTGATACAAATCTCTTCACAATTCAAGCATTCAGCACTTTAATAGCTTTACTCAGTGAAATCTTGTATGTGATGACCCTGCCTGTCAGCTGCTTCTGGATATGGTATTTGGCTTTTTTGATGTTTTTTACTCTGAGCCATTTCGACAGATCACCTTATGATGAGCTTCAGATTTAGGCAAACCTGCTAGCTTTCACTGATAAAGGCAGCAGCCACGAGCAAGCAGACTCCTGCCAGGCTCTTCAGTACAGGGCTTAGTTCCTCCAGGGGGAATAGAACAAAGAAGTGAAGTGAGGCTTTTAGATTTTCTAATCCATAGATAAAAGCCTCACAAAGCCTAGTCAATATTATTCACCTTGTATTATAAAGAAACAAAGGAACATCTTCAGATCCAGGGCTAATCAGTCCCAAGGATAATTTTAAACAAGTGATGACTTGAAGAAAATCCTGTTACTAAACTGCACGGACCAAGGGCTATAGTAGTCATACATTTGGTGTTCATATGCTTTCACCTTTCCATAGCTAGACATGGTTCACTCAAATCAGGTTGTGGAATGTTAGTTTGTGCCTCATCAATACTAATGGACCAGGAATTATGACATGTTTTATGTTATCATTCATTCAAAACAGATAGTTTAGATTTCAGCCACAAGCTGAAGTTTATATATATAATATTTATTACAAACAACAACGAACACTTAAGAGCCATTATTTTAAATCTAAATGACATTGTGTTTAGTATCCATTTCCTCCAGCTCTGAAATGTGCAGCCTGAGGAGTCTGTCATCTTTCCCTGGTGTTGTCCTGGATGCAAAGTGACAACTTCTCACAAGTTACCAGAAACACGAGAAAATGTGGAGCCTTGCTCCAATGAGCTGTTTCACATTACAAGAATTTACTATGAACATCTGACAGAAGAAAAGCAATGAAGCTTGAGAGGGGAATATCATGCAGTAAATCATTAGCTATTATCAGTGCTGATGAAACGGAGTGGGGCGGATGGTGTTTAAACAGAAACCACAGGAGGAAACACATTGAATCAGTGACTGAGCCCTCTGTGTACCAAAACTGAATGATGCTTCTGAAAACCTTGCCAATGTCCATTTTATAGACAATCTTGCATCTGGAGAAAAAGGAGCAGGAGACACCTGTGGCAGTGATTCCTCCCTTGTTCCCATCAGCATCCACAGCTAATCTCTAAGTGAGTCTATCTGTCAAGCAAGTGCTGCTGCTTCCCGAGGCTTTCCTGTACCATGGCCAAGCACATGCAAGGGCAGAGCAGACCAAGTCGTCGTATCCCCGCGTGCAGGCAGGGAACTGTGTTTGCAGTTCTGGCACAGCTGCACCAGTCAAGGCCACCATCAGTTTCCACAAGTGAAAGCATGAAATTGAGCACCATATCTCTGTCCTGTCGTCTCACTGCTATCTGCCTTTCCAATAAGAGAAGATTTGGTTAAAAGCTCCCAGCTTATCTGCTCTTTTTCCCTTCTTGCCAAAACCCAGTCAGATCATCCTCCACAGTTGATACTCTCTCCTTAAGGACCATAGGTTGCGGGGAGCAGGGAGCTGGCCTTTCCTCCCAAGTGACAGGGGACAGGACAAGAGGGAATGGCCTCAAGCTCTGCCAGGGGAGGTTCAGGCTTGACATCGGGAAAAAATATTTCACAGAAAGGGTCATTGGGCACTGGAACAGGCTGCCCAGGGAGGTGGTTGAGTCACCTTCCCTGGAGGTGTTTAAAAGATGAGATGATGAGGTGCTCAGGAACATGGTCTAGTGATTGATAGGAATGGTTGGACTTGATAATCCTGTGGGTCCTTTCCAACCTAGTGATTCTATAGGTGCTAACAGGAGAGCAGTGGGTTACCTACCTCTATCTCTCAAATGCCTGACCAGTGAAACAAAAAATTGCCATTCTGAATTATTCTTGGTTTAATTAGTTCTTTGAAGAAAGGTAGTAGTGGGTTGCCCTGCCAGTGTGGCAGACCTGTTGTGCTAGGCAAACAGCATAAGTCTATTCCACCTCAATAGCATGAAGAAGTGTAAATGAACAACAGGTCTCAGTACACTACTTCAAGTGGAAATAAAGCAAGCCATTTAGAGAGTTTTCAGGGGCTTCATATTTTTATTTTTGTCTTTCTACACAAATAAAAAGGCTTAAACTATCATTCAGTCTCCACTCAGTATAGTTTTGACATTTGGAAAACTGATTTTCTGATCAGAAACACATGTAGAATAGCATTTAGAAGTCAGCAAAGACTCCAAGCATGATTTTATTGGGAGCTTGGGTATGCCCTTCAGAGTAATTGGGACATGGAATGTGGAAGTAGTTTTTACAGGAAAACAGGGATAAGGCCTCCTGTAGCCAGCCTCAGGCAACAGAGCGAGTAAAATATCAAGAAGAATTCAAATTCAAATTGATAATAAGGTTTCTGAGCATGTTAATTAAATGAAGTCTCACATCCCCAGCCCTGATGCTTTAAACATTTTAAGACATTAGCACTGCACAACAGAAACATATTTTCCCCTCCCTCCAGCTGCCTATACTCATTTGATTCTCCTAGCTGTTAGCTGTAAACTTTCTATGAACATGAAAACCTACCCTTTCAGCAGTGCTGTTGTATTTTTTCTGCTCTCTTTTCCTCATTTCAGGTATTAGTTGGCAACAGTGGTTTTATCAAATAAATTCTTCAAATGAGACGGCTTCACTCTTTATCCTCTATGAAGGCATCACTTTCCAGAGCCCAGCTTTGAAGGTAAACAATGGGAAAACAGCATCTACTTAGTCCTGAGGGTCTAAGCCTTCCTTGCTAGCATGAAGGAGATTTAGGGAGCAACTTACAGTCAGAGGAAACCTCATCAATCACATCCCATCTTTCTGCTCTTTAAAACACAGATTTAACTGGGAGTAAGTCACTAAAACCCCTTTGGAGACGCAAGAGTATGCACCTCCTTCCAACAGCAGAGCCCCATGTGGCAACTCAGGTGTGGACTCAGGGACACTGACGGGCTGAGGTCAATTGGATGTACGAACACAGGTATAAGCATCTGCTGGCAAAAAGCCATCATACACATGGGAGAACTGGAGCTGTGTGTGCTTGTGTATCTACTGAGAGAAAGCTCTGCAGCTGGTGGGGAAGACACCAAGACCCCCTGTGCTCAGTTCATTTACTGAGGCATTTCTCCAGAATGTGGCCAGCAGCTGAAAAAGTCACAATTGGTTTATGGCCAGGGAAACCCTTTACCCATGGAAAATTTTTGGAGACAAAGGAAAACCTTTCACTGTCAGAAGACACATCTTCTTTGTTAAGTTAAAAAATATGGTTTAAAGATTGTAACAGTGTATACTCTTCTCTTTTGACTAATCCAGAGTGCCTTGATTTTCTCACAGGAACAAGACCATGCTAATGATGGACAGGCCAGGATCCCCACACTGGCATTTGTTGGGGTAGAATAAATTTCCTTCTTAAAGAGCTTGCATGAGGCTATGTTTTGGATTTGTAATGAAATGCAGGTATGCTTTAGTTATTGCTGAGAAGTTCTTGCACAGCATCAAGGTGTTTCTTGTTTCTCACACTGCCCTGCTGGAGAATATGCTTGGAGTCCAAAAGATGTTGGGAAGAAACACAGCTGGAAGAACAAAATTCTTTTGCATCACTTGACTGTGAGCCATGCTGTTTAGTTACTTGCAATCTTCAGCTGATACCATTCTATCTGGTGCAGTTTTTGCCTATGCTGCCTTGTTCTAGAGAAAAAGCACTCTTCTGTATGGATAGCAGCCATTCCACAAGGACTGACCTCAGAAGCAGAATCAAGTCCCCCAGCCATGCTACTTGCTTCTGTAGACTTCGTACAGATTCAGTCCCAGATTCAGTCCTATCTCATAGTGATGGAATTCACAAAACTTCATTGCAACCTCCAGCCCATGAATAGTTCTGGACCCCACTTCTCCATTAGCTTTCCAAGGAGTTGAGAAAAGAAACACTTGATAAATGAGATCAAGGGTCCTTCTCTCCTTCCAATTCTGTACTTATGCAGACAACCTGTCTGAAGTTTCCCTCTGAGTGTTACATACGGCCCAACATAAACTAAACTCTACTATGAACCATCTATATGTCCATAATTCTTGATGGTTCTTGTGCAGGCTCAGGGCCTGGAGTGGCCATAGTTGAAAACTGATTTGCTGCTGGACATAAGTATTTTAGAGTATTAGCCCATATCCATCTCCCAAATTCATAATCTTAATTACAAGAAGAGTCCTATTTGCTCCATTTCTGAGCAAGCCTACTCATGGGGGAAGTCCTAGGAGCTTTTCATGCATGTCTCAAATGAGATGCATACATATTGTACTTCTCAATGCTAATATGGATAAGGTAGTTACACAGGAGACCTTGTTCTTTTCCCACTGAAGTCAGGGCTAAAGTCTCTGTAATGCGTAAGGATGCAGATTTGATTTATACTTTTTTTGACTGTGAAAGCAAGGCAGTGAAGTGATTCATCTCATTTAAGAAATAGGTCAGTAGCAAAACCATTCTCAGTCCCCTGGGTTTCAATTTTTTTTCACTCCTCTCTTCAACTGGGCTTAGATTTCAATGTCTGGTCTGAAAGTGGTATGGGCTCGAATGAATAACTTTTTCCCAGCCTAGGGAAACTCTTCAAAGAGAGATCAGCAGCAAGAGATCACAGTTGTAGCATTCAAAAAGGTGCTGAGTTCAGGTGTGAGGTATGGAAAATCGGATTTCTCAGAGACTTGTTGGTAGCATAAGTTAAAATGGGAACTGTCATTAGGAGGGGTTAGAGAGTTTCTCGCACAGTACATGGTACTATAGCCATAAACTTTTTAGCATTTTTAAACCCATAAATCTGCTTGGCCTCAGTAAAAGGAAGCAGGAAATTCCACTATGATAGTAAATGTTTCATTAAACAGATTAGCAAAGCGAAAGCCTATTGACATTTGTTTCTGGTGAGCGATGTAATAGGCAGCAAGAAGGGCTTCTGCGGGTATATCAACAGCAAAAGCAAGACAAGGGAAAAAGGTGGGCTCAGTGCTGAATGGGGTAGGAGACCTAATGAAAACAAACACGGAGAAGCTGAGGTACTCAATGTTTTGTTCAACTTAGTCATTACAGGTAAGACCCCTCTTCAGGAATCTCGGGTTCCTGAGACCAACGGGAAAGTCTGGAGCAAGGAAGGTTTACCTTGGGTGAGGCAGAGTTAAGTTAAGAAACACTTAAGAACATACGCAGGTCCATGGGATTGGATGGGATGCATCTATGACTGATGAGACAGCTGGCTGATGTCTTTGCAAGGCTGTTCTCAACTACATTTGAAAGACCGTGGCATACAGGGCAGGTTCCTACAGAGTGGAAGAGAATAAGCATTAATCATATATTAAAGGAGGGGAAGAAGGAGGATCCAGAGAATCACAAGCCAGTCATACTGACCTCAGCCACTGGGAAAGTGAGGGAACAACAAGTCCTGGAAATCATGTCAAAACATATGAAGAACAAGAAGGTGAATTTGAACTCTCAGCATAAATTTACAAAGGGAAAATCTTGATTGACTGACCCGATAGGCTTTTATGATGGCATGACTAGCTTGGTGGATGAGGAGAGCAACAGTTGTAGTTTGTCAACACTTTCTCCTGTAACATCCTCATAGACAGATGAAATATGAGCTACATAAATGGTGGTGATTGAAAACTGTCTGGACTGTTGAGCTATCAACATGAAGTCCATCTAGAGACCAATCACTAGTGCTGGAAGCCAGTCAATAGTGTTGTACCCCAGGCTGGACACTAGGTCCTACGTTGTTAAATATTTTCAGTAATGACCTGGGTGATGGGGCAGAGTGGACGCACAGAAAGTTTTTAAATGATACAAAACTATGAGTGGCTGATAAACAAGAGGGCTGTGCTGATTTCCAGAAGGATATGAAGAATTAAGCCTTTAAGGAGAATTAAGAGTT